>JAQZBX010061637.1:0-17063 GCA_029593785.1 Cabassous unicinctus
CCTTTTCAGTCATTTCTGAGATTGTACCTTGTATTGGATATGTGCTCATATCCTTAGGACTTCTCCTGTTTTCAGGAATCAGACATCCCATCTTACCTACATGAAATAGATTCCTCCCCACACAATAGATGTCTTTAGGGGAAATATTTTGCCCAGTGGAACTACAATTTGATTGATTTTTATACTGCTTTAGCCCTGTATAAGTTGCTTCTGCCTGCAGGGCAAGTATTTAGAGGGAGAGACAGAAATGAGTGTCCTGGTTCAATACTTCCACATGCCACTGCTTAGACTGACACCAGCATACATGCACCTTAGTCTATATATAGGTGATAACTCCCCCTGGAATGGGGCCAGGAATCCACAATGAGATCACAGGCCAGTTCCATAGCATGCCATAGAGGGAGTAAGGGAGACCAGGAAAGTCACCACCAGCTTCTACTACCATTTTAAAGTGCTAGTTGCATGATTCAGTGCTCACTCAATTACTGTATCCACTTACTGTATTCCAGAGTTTTGTGAATGTAGATGCTGTCAGATTTTGATAGTTGTATACATTTCTATGGGAGAATGGTAGGCTGAAGCTTCTTAAATTGTGATCTTGTTTGCCTGCTTAATATATATATATTTGAGAGAATATCGGTGACACAACAAAGTTTGACTGGCTGCCTATAGAATAATAAAAACAGTTATTTAATTTCTAATATTGGTACTTTATTCATTATCTTTTATTATTTATTAACTATGTAGAATTAATAAATTTGAATGATATACTGAAAGAAAACCTTTTGTGTTTGTCACTTTTTCCTTTTGCTGCTCTAATTTGTATTTCATTGATTTCTACTTCTTTATTAGTTTTCCCTATTATGTATTTTAGTATAATTTTGTTTTTCTTTTTTGGTTTATTAAGTTGGAATTGTAGGTCACTTGTTTTTACTTATTCTTCCTTTCTAGTATAAACATTTACAATTTTAAAATTTTCTGTATATACTTTTTATTTCTACTCCATCACTTTCACTCTCATTCAATTTCAGATTAAAAATTAGTGGTAATTTATTTTGATTCACAGATAGTTAAACCGTATGTTTTTATTTTGCAAAGCAGTTGTTAATATCTAATTTAATGCCATTGTGGTCTTAAAACACATTCTGCTAAATGAAGTCCTTATAATTTACTGAAACTTCTTTAATGGCTTAGTATGGAGACTTTCTTCTTATATTCTGAAAGGAAATGGTAATTGAAACCAAAATTATATTTTATTATACACCTGGGAAATAGAGAAATGAACACATCTGACAACTAATTATGCTGATGATTATGCTCAAATTAACTTCTCAAGATTTCTCTTGGTACTGTTCCATTACACCTACTTTACAAATGATGAGTAGTTTCCTATAAAACTAAACATAACCTATCTTTTGACCCTGTGATTTATCCTCATAATTAAGCAAGTAAGACTGAAAATTTTTGTCCAATGGAACTTGTACAAGAATTTACATCAGCTTTTTTCTTGGTAACTAAAATATGGATAGAGCACAGATGCCCATCAAAGGAAAATTGATAAACAAAGTTGGAATTGTTTACAAAATATAACATTATTCAAAAGTTAAAATGAGTAGACTATTGTAAACCTAACATTGGTGAATCACATAAACATCAATTTCAGTTTGAAAGAAGAGCCTTGCACAGAAGATTATAAAATGGACCAAATGATAGAGTAGAGGTATGTTAGTGTATGTAACAATGGAAGGTGGCTGGTTAGAATAAAACCATATCAGCTGCAGCTGAGACCCCACTGGTTGGAACATAGCCATGAGACCCACCCAGAAATACCCTGAGGGAAGGCAGACACTTGAGAACAAAGCTATAACCATTACAGCCAAAGAGCTCACTAAGACCTTGGTCACAAGGTACTATTTGAAACTCCCAGGCTCAAAAGAAATCCCAGATAACCCCAAACAGAAAAGCCATCTTATTGTTTCCCTGAAAACTAACAGGTGAAGTTAGAAAGGCAATGAATCAGGACAGCAAATAGCTGAGATCCCGCCTTAATAAAGGGAGAGGAGAGAAGGAAAGGCCTTAAAAATACCTATCCCAGGGCTCCACATTGCATGTCTTACCCTGTAGCCCTCCCATACCCATGTCTTGATTGCATACAATGTCTTTTCTCTCATTTCTCAATATACTATTTTTACTGGCTTTATTGAACTGGAAAATCTTTGAATTATTTCTTGCAATGAAGCCAAGAACTTAGAAATCCAGAATCCAGAGAGTTCTGCTAACATATTTGTTGAGCAACTCAGGAGACAAAGAGGTAAGTAACGCTCCCTACACTTGACCAAGACTGGTGAGTCTAGGTTTTTTATTAGAGCCTGTATGCCCTCTTTTGCCTTAATAACAAGGCCCCTAGATTCCCAGCCTTAGTAGTGCCCAGAGTTGTTCTTTCCTCAGTACCCTGGAGGCCCTGAGATTACTGTTAATCTATTACCTCTCGGGCCCCCCAGACTGTTTTTCTGCAAGCCACAGAGCAATCAGTTTATAGCTTCTAATGTCTGGTTTAACTGCAAAACTCAGTTTCTGGCAGTGGCCATAAAATGAGGTCTGTTTCACAGTCACATCCTAAGTAAGCCAAAAGAGGGGACCTGGCCAGTCCCTTTCCAAAGTAGAAAGTCCAGCTTGGTAGCCTCACTTTGACAGCAAGACTCAGATGTCTCCTAAGACCTGTAAGGCTCTGGAAACACCCAGAGACAAGAGACATTTAATTCCTAGACCATTGAAATGGTGAGAAGGGCTTACAATCCCCAGGACACTTGGCAATTTCCATTCAGTAAAGTCTAGGAGTGAGATGCCACTAAGATTGACCAACACATTTATCCTCCCCTAGAATAATGGGTGGCTTCTCCAGCATTCCAGTTGACTTCCCATTGGGGTGCTTTCTCTGGAATTGGGACAATATGCTTACTGATGGTCTAAAAAAGAAGAGGCTAATATTTTCTGCCACACCACAGATGCAGTACTAATTAGAGGATAGCCAAGAGTGGCCTCTGTATGGGACCCTGAATTCAAGTAAACCTCCTGTGTAAGATGGAAGGAGGGGACAGACAGATCTGAGGGCCAGAGACCATGTGGTCACATGTCTACTCAAAGGGATTAGGAATTGCACTACCAAACCAGTCAATTAAAATAAGCTCAAGAAAATTGCTCAGAGGCAGTAAAAAAACCTAGCCTTACTTCAAGGAAAGCTGGTAGAAGTAATAAAAAATATACCCTCTGGTAGATCTTGTCTCTAGAGAAGAATAGATTTTCTAGGAACACACTTTATTAGCTAGTCTGCCTCTGATATCTGTAGGAAGTTTCAAAAACTTTCCCCGGGTCCCCAAACTTCAATGGACTCCCTTTTATAAATAACCTCCACAGTTTTCAACAATTGAGACCTCACTGCTGAGGAGAAACATGAGAAGTGCAGGCCCAGAGCACAAGGACAGGCTCACCTTTTAGCTGCTACCATTGAAGGCAGCTGGCACCTTGGGGCCTCCTGAATACAGGCTCTATTTCATGAGGAACTTGCTTCAAGTGTGGAGAGTTGGGGTCCTGGTCCCAAGCTGCCTTGCTTTCAGTACCCCAATGCCTTGTCCCAGGGAAAGACAGAATGGGTCAAAGCTGGACATGGATCCCTGTTCAACACTGCAAACCACTAACCAGGAGGATCCTCAAGTGACCATTGACGTGACAGGTAAGATTGTTAATTTCTTCATTAACATGAGAGCCACTTACTAGGTCCTGACCTGCCACTCCAGACCTCTGCAGTCTAAGTTAGGCATAATTAGGGGAGTGAAAGGGGAATCAAGATCTAAGAGGCCATTTACTAAACCTCTCCCTTGTAGAATAAGACACCTCCCCTTAGCCATCAATTAAGCAGTGTCCCCTTAAGGAGAAAGCTGTTAAAGTCCTCTGGCCAATGATTAAAGTTTCACTGAGAGTTATGAATAAATAAATAATTGGACAAATAGACCATTTGTGGCATGGAAGATGCAATATTATAAAATGTCTATTATATTAATTTATTAAACGACACATGTAAAAAAAATCCCTGCAGATTTTCTACAGAAAAAATAGACTGTTTGGCCCTAAATTACTGATGAAATCAAAATAGCATAAACACTACTAAGGAAGAAAAATTTTTATGAGTTTTCTTAACAAATGTTGTATCTTGGTATAAAATAATAGTCAATAAGCATTGTGGCATGGGACAAAAAACACAAATAAAAAATGTAGAAGAATAGAGGGAACATATGTGAATACTCAACAGGTGACATACAACATGGTACTGTAGTGGGAATAATGTTCCAACCCCCAACCTACACAAAAACAATTCTAAGTGGATTATATGATAGAAGATGAAAACTAATATTATAATAATTTTGAATATATTTTCAGAGCCTACAGTAAAATCCATATTCTTACTTCCTTTTCATTTATACTGAAAGTGCCTTTTACATGGTCAAGCTATATATCAGTGGGGTAATGAAACACTCTCCTCTTACAGGGAGGAACACCAAAATCTTAAGAACAATTCAATCTACCTGAAAAATATGCTTTTAAAATTAAAAATTTTTATAGCCAACAAAAAGGGCATACAAAAGACAAATTTTTGCCTGCTTTCTAATGAGACAAGGATTCATAAGTCAATGCAGCATTTAAAGTCAGAAAGTTGATTACCTATAAATAAAAGGAAATATAAATTGTGAAAGCTCCATCTAATCCTTTAAAACTGCCTCATCCCATATATTCCATTTCCAAGAATTATTGTTTAGTTTACTTTTCCTCTATTGGAAATCAATTTTATTGTCCCTATTATTCTGGAAAAAGGCTGTCCCTTGTTAGCTGCTCACTAATTGAGAAGTAGCTCCTACTGAGATTTTGAAAGTGAAGACTTTGTGACCAACCATGAGACAAGAAGGGAATATAGGACCAGAACAGAACTCACAAGGTGAGTTTTACCAATCCATTTCTTTTCTGTTTTTTTGCAGGGTGGGTGGCAGCGATGTTTTTAAACTTTGACACACACACACAAAATAAACCTGTGGGAATGACTGTAACATGTAAGCATAAAGAACAGCTTGAAAATAAAGATTTGAGGACAAGCTTCAATGCTTTTGAGATAGGAGAAGTAGGACCTGTGTTCCTGTGTATATCAAGTGACTGAAATACAGCCATATTCCATCCATCAAATTCAGGATTAAATAAGCATGTTAGTGCCATATCTCTCTTTAAGATCTTCATCAGACATTTGTTCAAGATAATTACCCTTATGCCTAGTCATGAGTTACATATTTTATGATCATCAGTGAAGAAGGTACTTATGAATTGATATTTGTACAATTTGGAAGACAAAATATGAAAATAGTGTCTATTGAAAAGGAAAATAAGCATGAGGTATATACGGAAGCAGGAAGTGGGATTGGCACTTTTGGACATCTTAAAATTCAAAAATATGGACCTTTGGCAGAAGGAATAATCATGTAAACCTGGAACCTGATATGCTGATTTAGATTTTGCTTGGCCTTGTCATGTTAACACCAGCGGTACTCGGCCTTGAGCAGTCTGCCTGTGGAGGCCTAAAAATGCCTGAGAATATTTCCTTATTGAAATAGAAACTGAGATTATTGTTAAGGGCAACCATGGACAGCTTTTGTGGATTAATGCCTGAGAGAAGTGTCCTGTTATAAGGTCTTGAGGCCAATGCAAATTGTGATTAGCTCCACTCCATCTTCTCATTAAACAAAACCTACCAGCATTTTAGCTCCAAGTGAGAGACATCCTAAGGAACAATCAATTGGCTTATTCATGATTGTAAACAAACATCTTAAGACCACAAACCATTGGGAAAAAATCCAGATATTGAATAAGAAAAAATAAATATATTTTAATGATGCCAGATACACTGGGACAATTAAGGAGACAGTGGGACAGTATAAAACTTGGAATTAATATATTCTAAGACAGAAATTATGGTTTTTCCTTCTGTATTTGGCAGTCAGAAAATAAATGACACACTTAGAAATGCCAGAGAGTTAAGGGAAATTATATACATGTATATGTATAATTTTAAGCATTGAAAAGATTGTTTAGGATTGCTTTAGATTTAAAGATCATTTCCCTTAATATAGATTAAAATACAAATATGTAAAAATATGTAATTAATAAATGGTTGTTCTAATATAGAGATAACAATGAAGTTGGTGATTTAAAATTTACAGGAAAAAATCTAGGTAAATTTATACTGGTTAAAAATCCCTAAATTTCTTGGCTGACCTAGCCTACTTGGTAAATGTAACATTAGTCAAAAAAAGAAAAAATGCTTAGGCCAATCAGTACAGAACTTCAGAAATCCAGAAAATAAAATTTAAAACTATAGAGAAACAATTAAATGACATAGAACACTTAGAATTTTTAACACTATACTGGGAATTAGAAATCTATGGATCTATATAATCAAATATATTCATGGTAATAACTTGAACAGTAAATCCACATATAAACCTAAATATAAATTGAAATATAATTCTGGAGGTGGTACAAAATAAAGGGAATAATCCCATATGCAATGATAAAGAAGTCTATCTGTAAATATAAATAATATATATATAATTGCTATAAATTTTTAAAAGTCTGTTAATGAATACAAAATTGGACAGTGCTGTTTTTCCAAAAAAATAGTTGTGTCAGAGACCCAGGTAGTAACAAATTATATTGAAAGAAACATGATGGATTCTTCAATTATTATTGAAAATAAAATGATTTATCTCAGTCATTGGAGGGATAGGGATTCATTTCAGAATTTTATCAGTATTATTTTTGATGTTAGACTTGTGATATTTATACATTATTTTTTTATTCTGAATAATAGGAACTGAGCATAATGAGAACAGCTTTTCTCTTTACCAGTTGCAGGATGCCACCTGATGTTATATGAGCATTAGGTCCTTAACACTGAAAATTTTCAAGATATGGATTCTTCATCGGATTCAATTGAAAAATATAAAGTGGTAAATTATGTTAACCATCAGAATGCTGGTTCAGATATGAGAATCAGGAAAATAAAGCTCATTCCATATTGAGAGAATAAGGTTTTTTTTAATGTTTTGGAGGTGAAAGTGTTTCATATAATATATGAATATTTAGTATTATGCATGCAAGATTCAATTCCTTTTTTTTTTTTGGCTACATCTCAATCCACTCTGTACTAGTCTACTTCAGGCCTAGAGCTTGAATGAACATGGCATGCACCTTTTCAGACAGAAAAAAGAGAGAGAATAAGGTTCCAAATGGCATTCTGTGTTGAGGGCCAGGTTTTTTTATACTTTGTTTTTCAATAAGGAAAGTAACTTTAGCATGAATCTCAGTGCTATATCTTTATATTGTGTCTGTAATATTGCAGCTGTGTCTCAAGTCTAATCACTTTATTGCTTTGTGAAGATGTTTGTATAAAAGTGAATTCTAATATAAAATTTGATTTGAATACTATAATTAAAAACACTGAATAATCTCTTCCAGAGTGGCACTATCCTGTACTTTGAAGTTCACTCAAATATACAGGCAGCCATTAAAGTAATCATCTGTGTTTATCTCCACATGACATCATTCTTGACTTTTGGCTCAAAATCATCCTGAACATTATACAAAATATTTGAAAAAAGTGGAAAACATGGTCGAGACGAATGTGTGAATTACACAAAGGCATGGGTTTGCAATATTAGGGCACATGTGTATACCTCATTATCACATATGAATAAAATAAAAAGATATACCCAGACAAAAAAACTCAGCATATTTTACAGGGATAGATTCAAATTCAACATCATGTATAAATAAAAATTAAACTTTTTTCAATTATTTTCAGAATTTTAAAATCAAGAAACCACTGCCTATTAAATTAATATGTCTGTGGACCATTCTTTGTATAGCAGTGTTAACTCTCTGTTCCATAGACTACAGATGATGGAGTTTGTGAATGGGGGCACCGCATTGTAGAATATGGCCATGAGAAGATTACTAAAAGATTATTTATTTGCGGTGGGACTAAAGACAGCAGTAAATGAAGAAATTACAAACAGACAGATAATTGCCAACAGTGCAGTACAGGTAGATAGGGCTTTGTTATGAGCTTTCCCAGAATGCGCCTGAAGCACCATTGAAAATATATCAAAATGTGGCTTAAACAAAAAGGCAGAATATACTAAGACAATACAAGTCCTTATAGCTGCATACATAAACTCACAAAACTGAACACCTGAAGAAGAGATCCTCAAAATTTAGAGGTACATCACAGAAATATTGATAGATCATATTTGACTTTGTGAATGGGAGCCTGATCATGATACCTGTGTGGATAGCAGAATAGACCAACCTTCCCTATGAGCCACCAGCTGCCTGTGTGCACAGATGTGGGGTGATGGTGAGCCCATAGTGCAGAGGGTGGCAGATGGCAACATAGAGATCATAGGATATCACCACAAGGAAGGTCAACTCTGTGGTTCCAAACAGGAGAAACAGGAAAATCTGAGCAGCCCATGCTGGGAGAGAAATTAAATTACTGCCTGTAAGAGATTTACAATCAATTTGGGAACAGTAACTGAAATGCAGCAAACATCAATGAGGGATAAATTGCCAATAAGGAAGTATATTGGAGAAGTAGATGAGGTTTAGTTACAATGACAGTGACAATTAGAGGATTCCCAGTCAGGGCTCCCAGATAAATCAGTAAGAACAGCAGACTTTGCAAGACTTGGAGCTCCAAGGAGGTTGAGATATGGATGAGGAGGAATTCTGTGAAGATGGGCAGGTTTTCTACATCTAAAATGTTCTAATTTGTTGTCAAAGTACAAAATCAAGAATATGATAAAAGTGAAATGGAGGCAATCCACTCACTATCAAATACAATGCCATCATTGTTGTCAATGTATGGCATGAAGGAAATGCACAAAACACAGTATTTTGAAATCAAAGAATGCACAAATTTCCCATTTCATTTTCTTTTCTAACTGAACTGATATAATTTCAACATTAATAAGATCAGATAATCTAAGTTAATTAAATATTTTTAAATAAAATCAAGTCTTTTCAGTTTTTAATATTTACACCATTTCAGTACAATAAATAGTGTAAATATTGGGTCACATCTGGAGATTATTTTCTTATTCTTTTCTGCAAATAATCATCCCAGATAAACCCCAGAAGAGATATTCTCCATCATTCCAATTGTTTGAACACTCTACAGCTATTGTTGATTCTATTCCCATACAATGTGTCTAGGATAATTAGTGCTATCCCACCCCCCCCTTTTTTGCCAGATGTTTTAGATACTGTTTCTGTAAGAAAATTAACAAATGATCTGAGGTTTTTTGAGAATGAAATGAATCCAAATGAAAACAAAAAGATTATGTCTCACTGCACTTTCATTTAATTTGTTCTACAAGACAGATGTGGGAGCCCTTTCTTTCCTCCTTTGCACCATGTCCATAAAATATTTGCTTCGATTGTGTCTAATCAATATTATTTTTCTGTCACAATATGTAACAAGTGTTTCTTTGCTGTCTGTAATTTACCTTCTTACCTGCACATGGTATCTAAGCATAACGTACCACCTGACATTACTCTTTCGCAAAACACACTTCCTTACATCAGGCATGAATTTCAGTCTTTGGTGATGTACTCAAATTCTGTACAGATACCTTGTGCATATATATTTCTAGATTTTACTGAAATATCCTCATTGAAAATAGGTATTGTAACTAAATTATTTTAATTGTGCTCGACTTAAAGCATTCAAAATCATAAAGAAAAATTGTTTCAGTCTTGTATTTCCATTCCTAAATTAATTATCATGAGGTTTCTAATTTCAGAGCTATATACATTTTATATGTTGGAAACTTAGAATAGAGGGATGATAATATAAAATCTTAGAATTTGTACTTTTACTAACTTTATGTATGTTTAATTCACTTGTATTTACAAAAAAAACTATACAATTTGGGAAATATTTGGCATGGATAATAGTAATAATAATATTTATTTACTTTCATTGACTATAGTAATATGGATTTCTAATGTATTTGAAAAATACTATATGCAAATTGGTTTTCTTAATAACCTTTAATTTATCCTTGTTTATTCTATCATCCTGATTACTTATGAAGTATAGAAAGTGCTCTAAGCTGAGAATTTTATTAAATTTAAGAAAATTACTCAGTGAATAAGTCCACACTATTGACCTAAGGGTTGGTTATTGGATATAAACAAAATTCTTGATGACTTTCTAATTTTCTTTATCAAAACCACACATTGTTTTTAATGCTTAGAAATTTCATTCTTCCTTTCTGCAGATTGCATCTTCCTCCTTGATTTGTACAAATTTTTTAGTTTTCATATGTTTAACTTACTGTACAGCTTCAACATCAGAGTGCACATGATGGTTAAATGGAATAACTTTGGGTGTTAGGGCAGGGCTCACCCCTGCTCCTCATTATTTCAGAGATATTTAGAAATTATGTACCTTAACATTTAAAAATCTGGATAAATAAACAAAATAAGTGGGTTTTCTGTAATGCAAGGATTGTAGAAAACGTGAAATATAAAAACAAATTAAAAACCTACATAAAGCATATCTATTTCATGACATTCAGCAAATGAATATAAGAAATTGTTCATGGTAAAAAACTCCACTGGTTATGTTGATATTTCCATTTATGTTTACAAGACTATTTTTGCTTATGGGGACTGATCATTATGGAAAATCATTGTTGCTTCTGAATTATTTAGGTTTCCTTTACAAAATAGTGCAAGTTATATTTCATTCTTAGTGCTTGCACTAGCTAAATTTCTTGGTGATTTCTGATTTTTGTTATATCTTCAATATTTTAAATTCTTTCTTCAAAGCACATACATATCATATGGTACCATTTTTAAAACTAATCACCAATAATAAAGCCAGAATCAGAAACATACAAACATACTATGAGTATCTATTTATAGTATGGGGCAGAAATAATGAAGTATAGTAGTGATCTTTAGACATATCACAGCTATATCAGTGTATTTTTCATTAGCCATTGTAAAGACATGTATGAATTAAAACATACAATTATAACTGAGAATTAAGGAAACTCATGTATCTCCTGTAACATGAATTTCTTTTACATAGTTTATAGTGAGGTTACAAAATTGGTGATCTTGCTTCTTTCTTTGCTCAATATAATTCAAGAAGTCATTGTGCAGATAACATTCATATTTATCCTTAAACACATGAACAATTTTGCTTTGATATTCTTTATGCATGTGGTTACTCTTTGTAAAGTACACGTATATATCATATCTCTCAGAAGCCCTGGAGAAATGGTGATTTCAGGCTCCAGAGAGGCAAGTTTTCCTTTAATTTGTGATTGGTAAAGATGTATTTTAAAAAAAGATTCATAAATCACAGATGATTCAATATATTTTCAATTTTATGTCATATTATAAATATAATTTAGGTATAATAGAGCCATAAAACATGCAAACCCTAACAAAATTATATTTTCTAAGGACATTAACATGACATTAAGGAATATTATATACTGCTTAAAAGTTTCAACAAAAACAAAAATAAACAAACATTGATCAGGAGCTACTATATTTAAAAACTGGAATGCATGTTAGAATGTATTTTTAAAAAGAGAGCAATTAGGAGAGTTTCTTGCACTGATGGGGACTCTTTACAAGAGTGTTTTAAAGAAATCCTTGCACATGGATATGACAATAAAATTAGATACCCCTTAGATTGTTAGTTAGTACCCTCTTAAGCATTTTTAAGGAAAGTAGCTCATTTTTTATTATTTGAAAACTCTTATTGATAGTTACCAATCTGTATATAATAACAATATGGGACAGGCTAAGGGACTCCTAGGAATGTCTTAGAAATAAAGAAAAATATTGGAGTATCCACATCTCCCTTTAGGACATCAACAAGCTGTGAGAGGCAGCACAGAAATTTATGTATTAGAAATAAAAGTCAAATTTATGAAAGCAGAAATCGCCCTGGACTTATCATGGGAAATTTTTGGTTTTACCAGTCCTGCAAACCTTCAGACCAAAATTCACCTACTTTCATCATCACTCTATCTTCTCAGTCTCTGTATGCATATGTAGAGCAAAAAAGCAAAACTTTGAAGATTTCAGCTTGACAGAAGCTTTAAAAATTCCTTGATGTGGTAAGCATAATCCAGAGAGAGTCTAAATGCATAAAAGTACTGGACAGATTTATCATCTGGAGAGCAGTGTGAGTGAAAATGATGACTGGGCATCTAATAATGGCATAGCATTTTTTTTCATGGAAATATAGCACTCAAAAGTGGGTAATGGTAAACAAAATACATATAAAATTATCCTACTGAACTTCCTTGAAATATTGTATAACATGATTTACTAGAATTTAAATAAATCATCTGTTATAATTTTTAGTTTCAGGGACAGTTTACACTCTAAAACTCTGGATAACTTATAATTTTGTGGCTTGTGTGTATTGAAATTACCGTAATAGAAATTATAATTGAAATATGTATAACTACTTATATAATTTATTAAAAGTAATAAGGCCCTTACAGTTTAATGCAATAACACATTTTTTAAAAATTTTGTTATTGTCTCAGAGCAAAATAAAATTATTGGGAGGAAAGCAGTGATATTTTCTTTTGATAATTTCCTTAATCCTGCTTTACTGCAATGTAGATGAATTCTCATAACTTCATTCATTCTTTTGTAAAAGCATATAGTGTTCATCTAGAAAATATTGGTTCACAGAGTGAAGCATATCTAAGAAATATGACATATTTCATTTAACAGTACTGAAACAAATTTCATCTGTTAATATAATCAACAATCCTATCAGACATGTCTTTAACAATAGTTAAAAAATAGGAAATCTATCAAGATCATAGGGAGGACAGAAGTTTTTCTAAAAATGTAATTGTCACTTGAAATTCAAATTTTATCATTAACAACTAATTTCAGCAGTTGTTTTCAATATAATTTTTATAAAGCATTTGAAAGTTTACAGAAAAATCATGAAGAAATTAAAATGTTCTCACATAATTCCCAAAACACAATATTCCCTATTATTAACCTTTTTCACAAGTATCCTAACTTTGTTACAATTGATGAAGCAATATTATTATAATTATACTATTATAATGGTATAATTATAATGGATGGTAGCAGTGTTATAACTGTTACACAGATAGTGAAACATAGCTACTAAACATTGTCAATGTTTTACAGTATAGTTTACATTTTAGACTTCACAGTTTAATATTTTTTGATGATATTTACCATGTTCTGTGTCCATTACTGTAAGGTAATGAAGAACATTTCCCATGACCACTAAATACCCCATTTGATCTTTTCTGTTCCTTCCTCCCCATCCCCCTGGGCAGCTTTTATTTCTCTTTTGGTGGGAAAAGTGAATCACATAGCATAAGCAATATCCAGTTACTGCAGGAAAAAATTCATCGCTATTGATTGTAATCTCTCTCTCTGCTCAGTAACTCCTTTTCCTTTAAGTTGCAGAAAGTTTGAATAAATTGAGAACTCCATACATTTTTTATCCTTAGCTCATAAAGGGATGAAAAGCTTCCAAACCATATCCCTGTTGAATGCCAGTGTTTTAATAGCCCACATTTTCAGTAAAATAAGCAACTCTTCAAGATTTCCAACATTAGCACGAGCTACAGTTCTTAATCCTTATCGTGTCCTTAATTCCTCACTTGGCTCTATTTCTATTAACTTTATTTCTAAGCCCAGACACAATATAAGAGTGAGTGCTAAGAGAGCATTTTAAACAGTAGGCTTCCATAAGCCAATCTCTCAACATTCTATTCCCTATTAGCAGTGACGGTACCCTGAAGCTCTCCCAATTGTACAGGCATCTGCTGAAGTACTTGGTGAATAAGGTATGGTCTTATCCATATGATGTTTGTTTTTTGTTCAAAATCATCCCAATTTTTTTCCACAACCTTTTGAAAATTTGGAAAATCTTTTCAAGAATAATGCACAAATTACACAAATATAGTATTAAATATGAAAAACTAGGACACAGTGATGTAAACCTCACATCATGGAATAAACAACAAAAATGTACAGGTAATAAAACACTAAATATTCACAAAATAGATGCAAATTTAAGTACATATCTCAAATATAATTAAACTTTTTTCAAATTTTGTGTCAACATAGAGGAAATGGGCAAAAGACATTATATAGAAATCAGGGAATGCATATATTTCTTTTATGATTTTTCCTAACTCTGCTGATGTTAATTTCAGTGTTCATAGGATCAGAGAACTATAAAGTAATTTAAAATAAGAGTAATCTCATAAACTTTTCAGTTATTTTCACATGCACACTATGTCTGTTAATATCTTTTCAAACTTTTTTTAGAAGTGCCCAATCATTGTCTTGTTTTATTCAACACCAAAAATTGTTCCAGACATACTCTGTAAGAAAGTCTGTGTATCAGCCAATTTCTATGAACTTTCTATATTTACTACTGATTCTCTACACTTATTATGACTAGGATGAGTTCTGATGTAACTTGTTCTGTGGTCATCTGACTAAAAAACTGTTTAAGTAAAAAAAGTTAGTCAAATTTCTGAGGTCTTCTGAAAATGATATTAATTCCAATGAGACCAAATAAAGTATTCCTATCACTCTCTCTTTGCAGTGTTCCATAAGACATGAAAGGGTCCTTTCTTACTTTGCAGCATCATCCATAAAATGATTATTTGATTCAAAATCTAATTGATTCCATTTTCCTTTTGTCAATTTATAGTCTGATTTCTCTAGCTGTCACTCTACTTCACATTTTTACCAGTTAAGAGTTTCTAAGAAAATATCCCACCAGAAATGTGCCTTCTATAAAGTGTCCTCTCTTCCAACAGAAATGATTCCCAATATTTATGAAGGGCTAACATTCTATCCACATTACCACCTTATATGCTTTTCTATATTTTTTGAAATTGCTTCATTTAAAGTTACTATTCTAACTACAATTACTCTATTTGTAATTTTGAACCATTTACAATCATAAACCAATCTTGTTTCAACCATAACTATTTTGAACCATTTAAAATCATAAACCAATCTTGTTTCAATCATAACTATTTTTCAATGATAAAATAATTAGTAGACATCCAATTCCCATAATTATAATTTTCTTATATGAAAACCTGAGAAATAAAGTGTTACAACCATAAATATGTTAGATTTCATGCAATGATTATTTTACTTATATACTTCGTCATTGCAAAAATATCTTATTTTTGTTATCATTTATGTGAATAATAATAACGTTGATTTTGCTACAGTGGTTATATTCATATGCATTTTGTGTGTTTTTGCCAAATATGTAATACAAATTGTTTTTCTGTAATAATCATTGCAATTATGTTTGACTTATTCTATTGTCCTAATTTTTTATAAAGAAAAGAAATTCCTTCAAGAAGATAATTTATTAAACAGTGAAAATAATACTCAGGCACTAAGTTCATATTATTGAACTAAAGGATAGGTTATTGGCCCAAACAAAATGAGCAACTGTTTTCATTTTCTTTATCAAATATATGCTTTGTTATTGACCCTTAAAATGTTCCTAACTATTCTCCATCTTTTCAGATTGCTTCTTTTTCCTCATTCTCTAGAATTTGTCAAATTTCCCTCTGCCAAATATACCTTCTGACTGCTCTTCCATAGTGTATCATGATGGGTTAATAAATAGCCTTGGACATATGAGACAGTTCAGGGATTTTTCTATACACATTATTACCTAAAGGGTATTTAGAAATTACATATTTCACAATTTTATATGTGTAAAACAACATAATGAGTAATATTCTTATTCCTCATCTACTGCTAAACAGTTGAAATACAATGATATTTTAAAGAATCTAGAGAGAACATAGGTGGCTCTTTATATCCAACAAATAAAAGTCAGTTTTTTCAGAGTAAAATCTGCACTGGCTATCTTGACCTTTCTTTTGAAATTTTAAGGACTATTTTTGTTTTTATGGAAGAATTTCTTAAAAATATCAAACAAAATATTATTGCATATGAATTTCTTAGTTATCCTCTAGAATATACTTCATGAAGTATTTAACCCATAGAGTTTTCACTAGTACACTTTTTACATAATTTTTGCGTCATTATATTTTCAATCTTTTGAGTTTGGACTATCAAATTCAGATATCTTCATTCTGCATTTCAGCAACCAAGCAAATTAAAACGAGCATATTCTTCAGCATAAATCATACTATAAAATGGATATATTTATGTATATTAATGTTCTTGAGACATATCACTCCCTTTCAGTGAATTCAATAATTCTCCTTTTAAAGAAACACACGAATTAACACATTTATACGTATATACCTGAGAAATGAGATGACAAGTGAATCCCACTTGACATGAATATTACTTTTACATTATTTAAAGAGAGTTTACAAAATCCATGCTCTTATTTATTACTTTACTAGTGAAATTCAAGGAGCTACTTTTCAGAGATATTCATGTACACCCTAAATCTTATGAACCAACCTACCTTTGTTTTGCATAAATACTGTTATTCTTCAGGAAGTACCTGGATGGATCATTTCTCTGACACATCTTGGGGAATTAGTAATTACATCCTCCAGAGGCCAGTTTTACCTCAACTCCTGGTTGCTCAGGATTCTTTGGCTATGCATTTGAGATTATTTAAATTTGAAATATTGTTTATTAGCAATAAACTTAATAAAGAAGTGTTTAATATAAAGAAAGAGAAATATTGGGGAATGGTTTTTACTTCATTGTAGACTCAGTGCATTTTCAATTTTATGTCTGATTATAACTATGATGTATTGCATTATAATATATCCAAGACATCATGCAACCCCTCATAAAATTATATGTTTTATACTATTATGACATGAGAAAATTCATATAATATTGAAAATCAATAATCACAAGAAAAGGAAATAATAATTGATCAGTAACTACTA
>JAQZBX010061638.1:0-17059 GCA_029593785.1 Cabassous unicinctus
GTGCACTGAAGCAGCTGCAGACTGAAGGGGTTGCAGGGGTCCTCTTCCACAAGAAAGGGGAGATGGAGGTACACAGGCTACAATTAATTCAGATTTTTCCCAGCAAACGTGGTCTGCTGAACTTTAGTGATCACACACTTCCAGGACTGGTGGGGCCAGGACATTGTTTCCCTGAGAGCCAGCAGGTAGCTGAAGATAATTTTTGTTCTTATTAATAAATACCCTCTCTTCCTTGCCAAGCTGGTTGCTGAAGAGGCAGAGGGAGGGAGTGTGTAGGCAGGCCAAGGGTAGAGAACAGCCTCTGAGAAAGGATGTGAGGCTTGGCAAGCTCTAATGACTTGTTTCTGCACTGCCCACCCACCTGAGGAGTTACACTGAATGCCTCTCCCTAGCACCTGGGGTATGAACTGAGAGGTCTGGCAAAGAGCGCCATCTGCTGTCCAGACTAGAAAAGTACATGATCAAGGAAAAATAAATAAATAAATAACACAGGCAAGCAGGTTGCCTTTACTGCCACCCTCTCCAAGGCCCTTGGAAACTGGCCTGCACTGTTTAACTCGGTCCTTAACCTTTTATTAAGTGGTTAAACAGGGGTACACTGAAATATTTAGAACAAGTTGAACCAAAAGTCAAAGAACACTGGTAGCACACAGCGACTTAACAATAACTCCCTAGGCAAGACAGACTGACATCAGAGAAACTCTGCATCAGAATCAGATGCGTAGACAACAGCAAAAAACTACAGGCCATAAAAAGAAAGGGGAAGATGTGACTCGGGGAAAGGAAGAAGTCAGAACTCCAGATGAAAGACAGGACTTGAAACAGCCAATTGATGAAGTTCATAAAAATCTCCTAAATCAAATCATAGAGTTGAAGGACAACAAGGCTAAATAAATAAAAGACATTAAGAAGACACTGAAGCATGTGAGCCATCAGGCCATGCCTGTGGGTACACCACCAGGCCCAGGGAGCAAGTGTGCCATAATCCCCATGGGTGGGTGGGCCACCAGGTCCCATCTGCGTGAGAGCTGCCAGGCCCTGCGAGCCATGCAGCAAGATGATGATGTAACAGGAGAGAGACATGAGGGAAAGCCAAGATGAGACCGACAGAAAAACCAGGAACTAAGGTGGAACAGGTAGTAGGACACCTCTCTCCAATACTGGAGATTCCAAGGTTTAATCCCAGTGAAGACAGAAGGAGGATGAGAACAGAGGGCAGGAAATAGACACAGAAAGTTGCGCAGTGAATGGACACAGAAACAGCAAAAATGGTGTATGGGGAAATGGATAAAAGTAAATAAATAAATAAATCCTTAAAAAATGTATGGGGAGGAAGATAAGGACTATCATTAGTAGTAATCATTCTGGATCATTCTCCAGGCTAAACCATATGTTAGGTCACAAGACAATTAAATGTAAAAGATGGAAATCACACAAAGTTTCTCTCCTACCACAATGTAATGATATAAAAATCAATAACAGAAGGAAAACTGGAATTGTACAAATAAATGGAAAATATATGAACCATTTAAAAATAACCAATAGGATAATTTTCTGAAATCCACCTACAAGGGAAGTCAGAAAATCCTTAGAGACAAATGAAAATTTAAAAAAAAAACAAAAACATGCCAAAAACTATGGGAAGAAACAAGACACTGCTCATTGGGAAACTTATAGCTATAAACTCCTACATTAAGTAAGAATGATCTCAAATCAATAACCTAGAAGGAAGGAAATAATAAAGATTAGAGTGGAGATAAGTGAGATAAAGAATAGATAAACAACTGAGAGGATCAATTAAAACAAAATTTGGTACTTTGAAAAGATTAGCAAAATTGACAAAACTTTACCAGACAAAGCAAAATGAGAGAAGATGCAAATAACTTTTTAAAGAATGAAAGTGGGAACATTACCACTGAACTGGCAGAAATTAAAAGGGTTATAAGAGAATAGTATGATCAATCATATACCAACAAACTACGTAATCTAGAGGAAATGAACAAATTCCTAGAAACATAAAAATAACCTGAACTGTCCTAAGACAAAATAAAAGATCTTAACAGACCCACAAAAGTAAAAAGAGGTGAATAAGTAATCAAATACCTCTCAAAAAGGAAAGGTCCAAGACAAGATGGCTTTAGGGAGCACTGCACCAAACATTCAAACAAGAATTAACACCAATCCTTCCTGTACTCTTCCAAAAAACTGAAGAGGTGGGAATCCTTCCTAATTCATTCTATGAGGCTAGTATGATTGGGATACGCAAACCAGATAGAGACATCAAAAGAAAACAACGGACCGAATTCCCTCATGAATATAGAAGCAAAAAAAAAGAACAAAACAAAACTTGCAACTCAAATCAAACAACATATATTATAAGGATTATACCCCATGACAAAGGGTGACCACCCAGGAATGCAGTGGTGGTTCAATATTAGAAAATAAGTCAGTATAACACCGCATTAATAGAATGAAGGTAAAATCAAAATGATCACTTTAATAACAGAGCAGATTCTGACAAAATCCACTATGATTTTATAATAAAATCACTCAGAAAAATAGGAATAAAAGGTAACATCCACAACACGAAAAATACAAAAACTTCACAGCTAACATCAAAGTCAATGGTGAAAGAATGAAAGCTTTCAGTGAAAGACTGAAACCTGAGGTCAGGAAAAAGACAAGGATGCCCCTCTTACCACTTCTATTCAAAATTATACTGGAAGTTCTAGCCAGGGTAATTAGGCAAAGTAAAAAAGAGAGAAAAGTCATCTAAATAGGAAAATGTAAAACTAAAACTATTCTCAAATGATATGATCCTTCATTTTGGAAATTCTAAAGAATCCACAAGAAAACTACTAGTGGAAATAACCAAATTCAGAAAAGTTGCAGGGTATAAGATAAACACTGAAAAATCAGTTTTGTTTTTCCACACTAGGAAAGAACAATCTGAAAAGGGCATAAAAAACCAAGTCCATTCATGATAGCATATAAAAGAATAAAATACTGGAGAATAAATTTAAACAAAGAGATGAATGACCTGTACACTGAAAACTACAGAACACTGCTGAAAGTAATGAAAGAAAACCTAAATAAATGGCAAGGTATCGTGTGTACATGTTTAAGATTTAATATTTTTAAAATATCAGTACTATGTAAAATGATCTATAGATTCAATGCAATATCTATCCAAATCTCAGCAGCCTTTTTAAAAAATATATAGAAATGGAAAAGTCGATCCTTAAATTCATATGGAATAGTGGGAGGCCATAACAAGCCAAAACAATCTTTCAGAAGACTCACAACTATGTAACAAACACATGCAACCAGGATATCATCCCAAATTATACAACATAACATATAAAGAACTAGAAAAATCAGATCTAATCTCAAGGGGTAAATCAACCAACAGATACAGTCCCAAATGAACCACAGAAGGAATTATCAGACAAAGCAGTTATTAAGTCTCTACTCAATGAGAAAGCTATATCCTATTGGAATGAAAGAAAAGATAGTTCTCAAAAAAGAAATGTAAACAACAAAATGATGTAAAAGGAAACTTTAGACCAAAATATAAAATAGCCACAATTCAAATGTTCCCTCGGTGAAATCAATAACAGAATGGAGGTAATAGAGGAAAGAGTCAGTGAGATGGAAGTTAGAGCAGTAAAATGATATAATGAAGACAAAGAGTGACAGATGGAGAGGACAGAAAAATGAGAATTCATCACTCAAAAAATTGCTCTATGAAGATGTGAAAGGAACATCTTCAGATAGAACAGAAATAAATATAAGAGAAAGTTTTGAACTTCAGGACCAGACATGGTGAATATCTGGGTAAATAGGAAAACATATTTCAAAATTGTTAAAATTTTTAATATACAAATGAATAATTTGCAGAAATTATACCATTTTCTGCATAGATGGCCATACTGCATGCACAGGGAATGTATATGACAAGGATAACCAAGAGTAGGAGTTTAAATAATCTATATGGCTGTGAAGCATCTGCATTTTACTTGAATTGTTAAACCATTAAATGATTAGTGTGTGAGAAGTTTGGTACACATGTGTTATCCCCAGAGCAACCACTAAAAACAATTCCAAACAAAGTTGAGACCTAGAGAACTGGAAGTGACCTTTATCTAGGATATATGATTAAGCAGCTTAAACACTGACCTACAGGTTTTCATGTGAATAAAAACAGTCATTTCTCTTGGCTAGAGCATGCTGTTGGGTTTTTTTTTTAATTTCACACAACTTTATTTCAAAATAAATACTAAGTACTCAGAGATTAAAGTTCATAAAGCAAAAAAACCAAAAGAAAATATAAATTGCTACCGTTGTCTATGTGCTGCTAATTCTAGTGGCCAAGAGGAATTCTAACCAATGTGAACAAATGAGGTCTCTGAAATAGAGACAAGTTAAAAAGTCTTTGCTGTGGGGAAGCAGATGTGGCTCAAGTGGTTTGGTTCACACCTACCATATGGGAAGCCCTGGGTTTGATTCCAGGGCCTCCTGGTGAAGGCAATCTGACCCACATCCACAGAGAGCTGACAGCCTGTGCCAATGCCCACAGAGAGCTGACGGCTTACACCCAAGGAGAGCTGGTGCAGCAAGATGATGCAAAAAAAGGAGACAAACAGACACAGAGGAAACGTGTAGTGAATAGACACACGTAAGCAGACAGTAAGCACAAGTGGCAAGGGGGGAGGGGATGAAAAATAAAGTCTTTGTTGTCACTGATGTTTGCATTTCTTGATGAACCTACCTAAGACTTTCTCATTTCATAACCCTCTAGTTCGAATTATGAGGTATTCTTTTTCCTAGGGGTGCAATTCAAAAGCTTTGCTCCTCACAAGGGCCGAAGACCAATCAGGAAAATGAAAAAAGGGCTCCAATGGCTCTGGGAGGTCAGTGTATGCCTTTAGGCCTCTGAGGGTCAGTGGAGGCCTCACCTCCCTCCTACACAGACCTGGGCCTCTTAAGAGAAACCACCCTTCCAAAGGCACAGAAAGCAGCTCCATCCAGGACTCTTGGATCTCTCTAAATCATGCACCACAGGAAATGTTGACATGAGCTCAGAGAGCTCCACTCCAGGTTTTCTGCCACTGAGGAGGGGAGAGGTCCAGCCCTATCTGTCTCAAAGAAAGTGAGTGAGGATGGGAATCTTCCTATCTCCTCAGCCTATATGATAGCCCAGAGAAAGATCCAGATTAGTAAGGCTTACAGTCAACTCAGAGCAGAAAATAAGTTAAGGGATGGCTCACCCACATCTGACAGTTCCAGGCCCTGAAACACAAAATTCCTTTGCTGTCTCATAGGTGAGGAGACCATCTGAGGCTGCCATCACACTCACAAACACACAAACACACTCCAGCTATTGTATAGAGTCATTCCTGAGGATATAGACCCAGGAAAAGGAAGCAGCACTCTGAACCATCAACAATGCACAGGGGGTAAGGCTGAGGCACCCCAGAATGCAGCACCTCACAGCTTTCTGATCCTTTCCCTGGCCTGCTTCTGGGACTGCTCCTCCACCAGCTGCCCCTGAAGCCCCTGGCAATAATCCACAACTGAGGGGATGTGGGAAGGATTTCTTAGGCCTAGGGGACATCCTGGGATCCTCTGCAGTGGCCACTTCAGTGGGTCCTTTGCCTCAGGAGAAACACTGCTCAGCACACCCTACCCTCCCTTCACTGTCACAGCCCCACCTGGCATGCTGGCACACCCTCTCTCTTCAGCCCCTCACTGGGCCCTTCACCTCACTGAGCCATGCTGCCACACCATTATCAGACACTAACCAGGCTGGCCCATGTGCTAGGCCCTCTTCTGCTCTGGATCCCGGCCCCATGTGAAGTGTGAATTGTGAAAGGAGAAGCCCCAAGCCTGCTCCTTCAGCTGCTGCTAAGGATCCTCCCTCCTTCATGGGGAAACCCATTTCCAGAAGACCCCTGAATGGGGAGAGAGGAGTACCTCTGCATCCCAGGATCTCACGTACAGCTGTGACACATGCTCATTCTGCCTTCCCCACAGCTCCCTGCACCTCCACCCTCCCCTGGTATACCATCACATCCACAATGGAGTCACTGATGCCAGTGTGTTGGACTCTCCTGTTTACTTCTCATGGACAACCCTCCCACTACTGGGCCTGGGGACCCTCACTCCAGGGGCTTTCAAAGTCTGCTTCTGCAGCCACTTTCAGCCCCTCAAGCAGCACATCTGCAGGCTTGGCTTCCCACCTTCTTTCAACCTTGGGGTCACCCTGATGAATACCACATCCCTTCCCTTCCTATTGTTCTGGGCCTCCTAATGTATCCAGTGCCAGCTTCTTCCCATCTGACCAGGCACTGCAGACAACCCAGTGGCAGCACTGCTTCAGCCACAGACACCCCCAGGCTGCCCGCACTCAGGTTCTGCAGGCCCACCCCAATATGTAAACTCCCCTTTAACCCTGGAGCCATCACCCTTTCCCTATTTGGAGTCCCCAGTGGGCAGCCTTACAGGGCCATCAGCTCTGACCATTCTTTCCAGTTTGCAAACCTGGCAGCTCAACCTCTACTCAAGGCCAGCCAGCCCTGGGCAGCACCACACCCTTAGCTTTGGGAGTTTGATACCCACAAATTCCCCCTTGGTCACCCAAGCCAGGCTACAGCCAGCCTGTGGGTCCACCCCTGCTGTGTTCTCTGGTGCAGCCAATGCCTCTGGCTTTGCAGCTGTCACCACCTTACCTGGGTTGTGACCAATTTCAAGCAATGCTCAACATTTGGCACACCACCCCAGCCCGCTTCAGGTCAGGGGTTTCAGAAGCACATAAGAAGCTTTGGGAGCCAAGTGGAGGTGACAGGTCTGAACTCCAACATTAAAGCATTCAGTACAAGCACAGAAAGTAGTGGGGACCCCACATGACAAATCGCTATGGGATAAGCTTAGGTCTAAGCCCTGGAGCCCTGCCAGCCAGAGCATCCCTATAGCCATCATGGTAGCCAGCACCCCTAAGAGCCATTATATGTTTGGAGGCACTAATGCCCCTACATGCTGGCCAAGACCCAGGGGCCCACACCAGCAGGGCTACCTTCCCATGGAGGGTCCAGCATCTCTCAGAGCCATACTGTATTTACATATGCATCTATCCCAGCATTTATTCCCACCAACCCAGCAGTGGGAGTGGGCACAGCAAAGAGCAGCCTTGCCTTCAGGGCTCCATCATCAGGAGCCCAGGGCTTTGCAGGAGACAAAAATGGTGGGCCCTCAGTCCATTCACTTCTCTCCAGTGGGGCTCTACCATGTCAGGGTCTAAGAGGCAAATGTTGGCCTGAGGGAGTGGGACCTCAAGAAGAAGCCTTGTCCACTTTCCTGCTGGCTGGACCTTGGGTTGCCCAGTTAAAATGTGTTATGCAAATTAACCCTTGTTCTTTGCATTCCTTGAACCGGCTGGAGACCCAGAGATAAAGCTTTCCATTTCCTACACCTACCCTGCAGCTTTGTTCCCAAAGTTGGGGGTGGAGTGTCCTCTGGTAGGATCCCAGTGGTCAAATTACTCAGACACGAGAGGAGACCTCAGCCCATCCCTCCAGACATGGAGCCAGCAGAGCCCAATGCTGCCCACAGGTACTTCCTGTCCCTCCCATTTTCCTTGTCATTCTTCCAGAAGTTTTATAAATAAAACCTGATTCTTTTTCTTTTATATAATATATCTCTGCTCTGTAAATCAAGTGTAGAGAAACCATTGACTTGTAAGATTTGAGACAGATGAAGCAGGATTTAACTCTTAAAGTTTCTGATGGTCTAGCTAATGGGGTAGGGAAAGTACCATGATAGATGAATATGAAGCCTGATACTTAAATATTAAAAATGTGGTTTGATTTTAAGTGATGGGAGTCCAAGATATATTGGATGCAGGGGAGGGTTAGATGGGGACCCCAGGGTAAATGTGGCCCTGGGAAGGGGATGGGTAGATGGGAAGTCTGTGGTGAAGAGGACCTTGGGGATGGGGAGAGATAGGTGGGGACGCAAGAGAGTGGGCCCAAGATAGGGGAGGGAAAGATGGGGGATCCAGGAGGAAATGGGCTCAAGGGAAGAGAGGGCTTGAGAGGGAGACAGAGAGACCTCATCCTTGCCTCCTGGACCTGCTGCCTCTTGCCTCTGACTGTGGAATGAGCTGGATCACTCCCAGTGCACAAAATAAAACACATCTGCTATATTTAGTGTTTTAAACTGTTTGATTTTTTTTTTGCTTTTAATTAAGGTTTAGACAAATCACAGCTCACCTAGAGAGTGTGGGCCTGGTATCAAGGCCCTTGTACCAGAGTGAACAAGGGAAGAAAACTCACCTCTGCTCTGTAATCAGTGAAATGTATATGTCTAAGGTATGACATATTACTGGTAAATTTGTATTTAAAAAAGGATAGAACCCACTGAGTTCATCACTTTCCTTTCTGAGGAATACGATGGAAGGAGGCTATTTGGGCAAGCCAGCAAGGTGAAATTAGATTTTAATTCTAAAACAAAGTCTAAAAATTAGGTACATTTTATAATCACCGTTTTACAGATGAGGGATAGGCACAAAGATCTCAAGGGCTTTCCATGAAGTCACCCGCCAAGTACATGTTATGATCTAAGCATGCAGAAGTCTGACTTTAGGCTAAACCACTGTGAATATGACTTCACAAGAAACACAATTCCACCCAAGTTGGGCTGACCTCAAAGCCCATGAGTGTCTCAACTACACCCAAGTGCTGCAAATGTGACAGTCTGAAAGCACCTCCCCAGCAAGGAGAGTCATCATAGAGATGGTAGAAAGAGCCAAGCACCAGGCACTGTCCTCCACCCTTTACACATTATTAAATGGTCAGTGAGTGATGACTGTCTATGTGACCCTATGCTAGGCACAGGACAGGGACAGCTAAATGTAAACTTATGGGAGTGGTTTAAAATCTGTGAGCAAGAGATAAAGAATCAGCAATTACAATTTGAGTCATCTGTGGTAGGATAAAAGAGCAAGTAAGAAAGATGGTGGGAGTGGATGTGGTTCAAGCAGTTGAGCACCTGCTTCCCACATGGGATGTCCTGGGTTTGGTTCACCATGCCTCCTAAAAACAAGCAAAGAAAGTTAGAAAACCAACTCAAGGGAGCCTATGTGGCTCAGTGGTTCAATGCAAGTTTCCCATTCATGGTCCTGGGTTCAATGCCTGGCCCTGACACCTCAATAAAAATAAAGATATTACCTAAGTCAGAAGAGAAAACACTGGAACTGGGGATCGAAGGAGGAGAAGGAAGCAGCCAAGTGGTGAGGGGATATTTCCACATCAAGAAAATAGCCAGTGATGAGGGATGGAAGAGAGAGCTTGACTCACTGGCTGACCTCCAAGGGAGGTGGGCATGGCAAACAAACCCATTAAAAATGGGAAAAGAATTTAAATAGACATTTCTTTAAAGAAGATATACAAATGGCCAATAAGCATATGAAAATATGTTCAAGTACATTAGCCATTAGGGAAAGGCACCTCAAAAGCATGATGAGTCATCACTTCACACCCATTATAATGGCTATTACTTTAAAAATTGGAAAAGAGCAAGTGCTGGTCAGGATGCATGTAAATAGGAAAACTTGTACACTGTTGGTAGGAATGTAAAATAATTCATCCACTGTGGAAAACAGTTCGGCAGTAACTCAAAAGTTAAACTTAGAATTACCATATGTCCTGGCAATCTCACTTCTGGATATATATCCAAAAGAACTGAAAGCAAGGATTCAGACAAGTATTTGTATACCAATGTTCACAACACAATAGACAAATGGTAGAAGCCAGATATCCACCAGCAGATGAATGTATAAACAAAATGTGGTAAATACATATGATGGAATGGTATTCAGCTGTAGGAAAGAATAAAGTCCAGATATATGTGACAACTAGATGAACCTTGAGGATATTATGTCACATGAAATAAGCCAGACACAAAAAGACAAATATTGTATGACTCACTGATATGGACTAATTATAATAAGGAAACTCGTAGATTAAAATCTAGAATATAACTTACCAAGGGATAGAATGGGGATAGAGAGTGGAGAGCTGATGCTTAAATTGTGCAAGAAATTCTATTTAGGGTGATTGTAAATGTTTGGGAATGGATAGTGGTGATGGTAGCACATTATTTTTAATGTAGTTAACTGCTGAGTTATGTTTTTAAATGTGGTTGAGAGGAGAAGTTTAAGGACATGTATGTTATGTTACTAGAAGGAAAGGTAGAAGGCAAAACATGGGATTGTATAACTCAGGTAACACTGCTGTGGATGATGGTCTGGGGTTAATAGTACAAATATAAGATTGTTTTTTCATGAATTATAACAAATATATGACACTATTACATGTTGTTAATAGGAAGGTATATGGAAAAAATACACCTAATGTAAACTATGGACTACAGTTATCAGTAATATCTAAATATTCTTTCATCAATTGTAACAAAAGTTCCATGCTAATGCAGAGTCAATGGAGGGATACATGGGAACAATGTTTTTTTTACAAAAATTTTCTGTAAATATACAACTTTCTTAATTTAAAAATAAAATTGCAATAATTTCAGATTGCATTATATGCTAAGTGAAAGAAACCAGATACAAATACTACATATTCTAAGATTTCATTAATATAAAATGTAAAGATAAATAAATTTAAAGAGATGGCGTTAAATTAGTGGTTATGTAGGGTTGGGGAATTATAGAGGGATTGACAGGTGACTGCTAATTGGTATGCAGCTTTTCTTTTTGGAATGATGAAAGTGTTCTACACTTGATTGCGGTAATGAATGCACAACTGTGTGATTATATTAAAAGTAACTGATTGTACACTTTGGATAGATTGTATGGTATGTGAATATATCTCAATAAAACTGCTTTTAAAACTTGAGGCACACATTGTGCAGGTCCTTGTAGTCCTGTAAAAGAACTTTGGATATTACCGTAAGCTGGGAATGCATGAGGGTTTCAGTAAAGAGTGACTAGGGACAAGACCTGACTTGGGTTTTACCAAGATCATTCTGGTTTCTAGATAAGAATGGACCACAGTGGCAAGCAGGTCAAAGATAGACCAGTTAGGGAGCTATCACAGTAGTCTAGGCAAGAGATATCGTGGATTAGACAGAGCAGTAGGATTTAGGGAAACCAGGTGGTCAGGTTTTGCACATATTTGAAGCAGCCAATTCTGGATTGATGTAGGGTAAGAAAGTGAAACAATCCCCAAATCCTCAAAAGCAAACATGAAGAATGAGCAAACATAAGGGGTGATGCAAGTATGAACAAAACTAGACTTATTATTATTCTACTAAGGGAAGAACTTGTAACATTGATATAAAGACAGTGGACACCAGATGATTTGAGGGGAGGGAGAGGAAAGAATAGATGTAACATGGGACATTTTTGAATCACTGTAATTATTTTGCATGATACTGCAAAATAATATGTCATTATACATTATCTCAAAACCTATAAAAATGTGCAAAGTGTAAAATATAATGTAAATGATGCTTTATAGCAAAGTTTCAGTATGTGTTCATTAAATGAAACACATAGACCACACTAATGAAAGATGTTGTTCACTGGCAAAACTGTGTTAGGGAGAGGGGTAGAGTATATGGGAATCCCCTATGTTTTTGATGGAACATTTATGTCATCTAAACTTCTTTAAAAATAAAGAAAAAAATTAATTGTGACAAAAAAGCAGAAGTATCAATGAGTTGTCATGTTAGGCAAAAGAAGGATTATAGTACCATCACAACTATTTGATATTTGGAAACATGGAAAGAGTTTCTGAAGAGAATGCACTGAATGAGATGAATAGAAAACAAAAATGATACATTGCTCTTCACCAAACTTTAAACTACTGATGTGCAAAAGACACTTTATAAAGGCAAACTACAGATAGGGAAAAATATTTGCAAACTTAACCATGACAAAGAAAGAACAGATATCTAGAATATTTGGAACTGATATCTGGAACAGATATTTAGAACATCAAAAGTGGATGTGGCTCAAGCAATTGAGCATCTCCTTCCCACATGGCAGGTTCCAGGTTCAGTTCCAGGTACCTCCTAAAGAGGAATGAACTATGGACTAGAATGGACTTACTGGTATTTTATTATAGACTCATTGTGATTCTAGCAATGGAAGAAATTATAACATTGATGTGGAGGCAGTGGCCACTGGAGGCTCTGGGGGCAGGGGAGGGAAAGAGAGATGTAATGTGGGGGCTTTTTTGGGACTTGGGAATAGTCCTGAATGGAACTGCAATGGCAGATATAGGCCATTATATATCTTCCAATAGCCTGAAGAATTGAGTGGGAGAGAGTGTAGACTACAATGTGAACTATGGTTCATACTCAATGGCAATGCCCCAGGAAGAATTTATCAATTGAAATTAATGTGCCACACTAATGAAGGATGTTGTTTATGTGGAAAGGTGTAGGAGGTGTGGGGAGCAGGGCATATGGGAATCCCTTTATTTTTTTTGTGTAGCATTTGTGTAATCTAAATATCTTCAAAAAATAAAATTAAAATAAATAAATAGAGCTATGATGAACGTAGGGGAAAAAGAGTGATGTTTAAAGAAGAAATGTATTTTATGTATTTAGACAATTACTTGTTAGCTGATTTCTAGTTTAATTGGTTGTTTATTTACTAATGCTTCAGACATGTAGTCACCTATACATTATTTAAACAAACTTAACTGCTAATGTGTTGCCCAACAATAATGAAATAGATGTTTTAGAAAACTGGAAAAGAAAAAAAAAACAGAAAAAATTAAAGAAGCAAACAAATGAAGAAAAAAAAACTCAGTGGAGCCAATGTAGCTTAGTGGTTGAGTGCCAGCTTGCTACTTAAGAGGCCTGGGTTCAACCCCTTGCCCTGGTACCACAAAAACAAAACAAAACAAAAAGCCCCAGATATCTAGAATATATTAAAAGAATTTCCAAAATTCTAAAAACACAACCATAAAATAACAATTCTATTATACAATGGGCAAGATATATAAACAAACATTTCACCATAGCAGATATATAGATGAGAATTAAGTATATAAAGAGATGCTTGATATAATTAGCCATCAGGGTAATGCAAACTACACCGTTATGCAATATAACTACACACTATTAAAACAACTGAAATATAAAATGACAGTAGCAAATGCTGGTGAGAATGCATAGAAACTGCATCTCTCAAAAATTGTTTGAAGGAATGTAAAATAATAATCACTCTGAAAACTAGTTAGCAGTTTCTATAAAACTAAATATATACTTATCACACAACCCAGCAAGCACACCCCAGCACACAGATCACTTAGAAATGAAAACTTATGCCCAACTAAAGCATCAGTTTATTCTTTGAAAAGATGACTCAAACTGATGTACCTCTAGGTAGGCTAACTAAACATAAAATAGAGAAGATACAAATTACCAATACCAGGAATGGAAGCGGGGTCATCACTACTTGTTCCACAGGCATTAAAAGGATACTCAAAGAAGCCTATGAACAACCCTATGTCCAATAATTTGATAACTTAGACAAAATGGCCCAAAACTTGAGAGATGCAAACTATCAAAACTCAGAGAAGAACAAATATATAATCAGAATAACCCTATAGCCATTAAAACTTTGAAACCTAATTAATAACATTGAAAAAAAAGAAAGGAGCTGGTGCAGATGGTTCACTGGCAAATTCTACCAAACATTTAAGGAAAAGTGAAACCAGTTCTCCACAATCTCTTTCAGAAAACAAAGGAGAGGGAACACTTCCTAACAACTCACTCTATGAGGCCAACATTACCCTAATGGCAAAACCAGATAAAGATATTAAAAGAATAGAAAATTACATACCAATATGTCTAATGAACATAAAACCAAAATTTTGCCCCATTATCTGGACTCTTCAGCTGACTAGGGGACTCCTGGAAGGAAAATTCATGGAAGGACACACTTCAAACACGTGTTGCAATCCCTTCTTAATTATTATTGTATATTTTGTGGGAAAAAAACACATGCTGATTTTAATGATAATCAAATGTTGAGTGAGCTACACAATGAAAGGTAAGACTCCCTCCCATCCAGACCCTGCTCCCTCAATTCTACCCCCTCCCAATCACTGAAAAATTTCTCACTTCTCCTTGCATGGATAGCCCATCCGGGCTCAAGTATATATGCCTTTGTCTAATTTACATCCTTTTTTTAACTTTTTTTTAACTTAAATTATTAAGATACTCAGTCATTAACTCAATCTTTCTTCAAGAAATTTCCATAATAGCCCTAATAGAGTGACCCTATAACATAAAGTCACATCAGGATACTCTAAGGGAAAAAGGGTGAAATGAAAAGTTAGGGCAACAGACATAAACCAGGACTGCCCTAGACAAATGGGAACACACAGTCATCCTGGAGCTCATAAATCTGTTTAACAGCTGTATAGTAACCCAGTTAATGGACTTACATTAATTTACAAATCAGTGATCTGGAGCTCCCTCAGGTCCCCAGCAGACAAGTGCACCACCTCCCACTCCAACTGTGGGGAGACTCAGTGTATTACAGGATAAGGAACTCAGAAGGGCCTGTTCCCTCTTTATGCATGGGACTAACACCTCCCACAAACATCTGCAGGGTGCACAGAGCTCAAAGCAACCTAGCACCTGAAGAGCCACAGCCACAGCCATAACCAAAGTCCTGGCTGCTGAAGCCTGGCCACCAACTACTGCCAAGGCCGGAAGCCTGGAACTGAGCATCATGGGAGGAAGAGGTGGGGCAGCTTCCAGCACCACCCACATGAGGCCCTGCCCCCAGACCTCTGTGCCCAACCAGGGCCTCTGGCTGGGGATGGCCCCACCTACTATCTAGATCAGGCATTCCAGGGTGGATCTATTGGGCCATCTGTACCACTCCTCATCTTCTTTAGTTGTTTTTCAAATCTTTAACATTCTCCAATTAATTTCTTTTCACCACTTTCAGCATTTCACCTTCTCTTTCTACTTAAGCATCATCTTGTCACCCTATTTCTTACAGATTTCATTTCAATTTTGAACAATTTTTTTCATTTTTTCTTATTTTCTTATTATTTCTCATTCATTTTTTGAGTCTTTAAAAACTTATGATATCTTATATATTGTTTCATTTTTGTAATGCCTTTTATCTACTTTTCAAAAAGTATATTTCAGTACATAATGTAGATCACAATGAAGAGCCTTCATTCATTTGTTGTGGATTATCCTGCACTTACTCCTTTTCTCCCTATATTATCTTGATACTTGAAAATAACATGATGTTTTTTTCTGTTGCTATTAATACAATTAAAAAAAATTTATAGACAGAAGTGAGATTGAAAATAGCTTTCCCAACAACACAGATCTGTTTCTCTTTATACATTTTTAATGAAGTGTTTTAAAGTATGAAAGCTTTCTTGCTGACATTTCTGATTCTATACTTCTACCACTTCTATCACTGCTACATCTTTTGGAGTGAACACAATGTATGTGAGGAAGGAATGAAACAGGAAGGTGCACACTCCAGGCTGCTGAGAGGGTTGTTTAGGTCTTTAGTTAGGGAGACAGCTGTTGTTGACCACATCTAGAGAAGTTCTTCTATCATTGACTGTATTTTTCAACTCCAGAATTTCTATATCTGTTGATTTTATACTTTCTAGCTCTTAACTGATAGTCTTCATTTGGTGAGACATCATTCTCATGTTTTCCTTTTACTCATTGAGGAGATTAAAATTTGGTAAAGTAGATACACTAATATGGGAAAATGGTGCCAATGTAGGTGGGCTCTGCTCAGTTCCTTTACAAAGAACAGCAGAGAGGAGAAGTGCCTTAGCTGAGGGAGCTGTTTTGGGAATCCACAGAGCAGGAGGCTGCAGGCTTCATTCAGGAGGGACCTGGACAAACAGCCCAAGGTAAAACCATGAGTTGCTCACCCCTGTGGCTGGAAAAAGTGGTGGTTAAGTCCCACCCTCAAAGCAAATAGCCTCTGTGCAACCCCTGGCTCTCAGTGTCCAGCTGAGTGAGAGGGAGCATTCCATGGAAGGAAGGGGGTTCTGGTGATGGGTGGAGAGTGGTTTCCTTTCTGTGGTTTGGGGCACCAGAGCCCCCTTTGAATCTCAGGGAGCATACCAGCCAGAACTAAAGTTGCCCTGGGGAGAAAGGAGGGGGAATCTGCTCAGGCAGGCTGTCACACCCAGCTCCCCTTGGAGAGAAGAACTTGGTCAAGGAAGGGGTAGAGACAGGCAGCTAACTAACCTGGCCCTGAAAACTGTTATAAGTCCAACTATCCAAGGGAAACAGGGGCAAGAAGAGCCAGATAAGCTTTCAATCGCCTATTTAGCCTAGTGAGCTGCTGTAGCACAGTGGGGGAATCCCTGCCTTGCATGTAGGACCCTGGATGAAGCCCTGATATTTCCTAAGAGAAGGGATCCAGGGAGAGATAAGGCACACAGCTAGCACCTTACGATAGGGAACTTATAGACTCAGTTTTACTGTTTTTCTATATGTTTTTTTTCTTTTTGCTTTATTTTACTCACTAAAACTGGATACATCACCAGTGGAGGGCAGGCTGCAAGGTGATTGATGAGCACCAGCAGCCTGAGAAGGTTTCTAGAGGGCTAAGAGGGAAGACTGTTTTTCCTGGATTGCTTCTTTGTTACTCTTTCATTTCTTGTTTGTCCTTTTCCCTTTCTTTGTTTCCTATTACTTATTTTTTCAAACTAATTTATGTCTCTTCTTTCCTTCATTTTTCTGTCTTCTGTTGCTTTACTTTCATTCTACCATGTCTTGTCTGGTCTTCATATTTTCTTTTTTCCCTCTCTCCTTTGTTTCCCCCCTCTATTCTCTTCTCATTTGTTTGAGGTTTTAATTCATTCTATTTCTTTTCTATTTTGTTTCTTATTTTATTTTTCCCACTCATCCAACAAGACTTTTAATTCATTCTATTTTTTTCTATATTATTTCTTGTTTAATTTTTTCTATTCTAACTATTTTTATTCTTATTCCCTGGTATTTTTTTAAATGATTTTTCATG
>JAQZBX010061639.1:0-11308 GCA_029593785.1 Cabassous unicinctus
TTATAGGTCCCACAAACCTCATTGGAATTTTCATTATAAAATTCTAGTGTTCCCATTCATCGTCAAAACTTTCCACCTATAATATGGCTCCCATTCTTCACAAGATATGTAAATATTTTACACATATATTTACAAATTTACATTCATTTACTGATTGTTCATCAGGCGATTCTACATATTATAGCAATTCCCACACAGAACATTTAATATGTTGTTGTTTGATGCCAGTGCTCTCATTTTACTTCAGAATTTTCCTATTATGTGAGTGCCTATTTCCTCATGAGATGTATAGTGATAGTTTATCTGAGCACAATCCTCATCAAAATTTGTCTGTATTATACCAGTGCCCTCATTCCTCACCAGATATTCCCAGTATTTAACCACTGACAGAATTCTTCACGTTTCTCAATATTATAACAGTCACCATTTTATTCACAAAAAAATAGGAATATCCCCACTTTCATTTCTGATTTTATTAGTTGGAATCTTCTCTTTAATTTTATAGTCAATCTCATTAAAATTTTATTAATTTTGTCAAAAATTTCAATGTTACTTCATGTTTCATTTTCTTTCTCTATTACTTTTCTATTTTATATTCTGTTTCTCTTCACTCAAATATTTATTATTTTCTCTCTTATATATTTGACTTTAGTTTGGTCATTCTAGTTTCTTATGATAGAAAAAAAATGTTTTTAATTCCCACACATCTGTGAATTTTCCAGGTTTCCTTCTGTTATTGATTTCTAGTTTCATTTCATTGTGTCTGTATTGACTTCTAGTTTCATGCTATTGCCTTCAGAAATGATACTACACATCTGCCATATTTTTATATTTATTGAGACTTTTTTGTGTCTTAGCATATGATTTACCATGGAAAATGTTGCATCTGCACTTGAGAAGAATATGTATTTTGCTTGATTGGTGTGAGATATTTTATATATTCATATATTAGATTTTATTGGTTTATAACATTGCTATAATCCTCTATTCCCTTATTGATCTTTTCTATCCATCATTGCAAGTGAGATATTAAAGTCTTTAATTACTACTATTCTTTCAATTTTATCTTCATGTATTTTATGACTCTCTTGTTAAAAGCTGTATGTTAAAAATTGTTTTATTTTACTGGTAAATTGACACTTTTATAAGTGTGTAGTTTTCTTATTTGCCTCTTGTAACAATTTCTGACCTAAAGTTTGTTTTGTTTGATATTAACATAGCTACTGCTGCTCTCTTTTGGTTACTGTTTTCATGGAATATACCTTTTCAATTTCAAACTGTTTGTGAATTTAGATGAAGTGAATCTTTGTACATAGCATGTAGTTGGATCATGTCTTTTTTTTTTCACACTCCCGATATATATATATATATATTTTTAGGTATCAGGGCCAGGGATTGAACCCAGGACCTATACATAGAGAGCTGGTGCTCAGCCACTGAGCCACATTTGCTCTCTTGAGATGGCTTTTCATTTGTTTGCTTGTTGTGTGTGTGTGTTTTGTTGTTGTTGTTTTTAAGGAGCCACCAGAAAGTGAACCTCTGAACTCCCATGTGGGAAGCAGGTGCTCAAATGCTTGAGCCACATCTACTCCCCCAATATAGAACTTTTAAAAGGACAGTTTATTCTGTTTAAATTTAGAGTAATCCCTTATTAGGAAGAATTACTTTTGCCATTTTGCTATTTGCAGTAAATATATCTTAGATTAGCTTTATTCCTCTCTTCTTCCATTACTGTCTTCTTTTTATAATAATTGAATTTTTGTAGTGTAATGAATTGACTCCACTTAAATATGCTTTTTTGTGTAATTTGTAGTTAATCTCTTAGTGGTTTCCCAAGGGATTACAAATGACATCTTCAGGTTAAAAATTCCATTCTGAATTTATAAAATTCAACTTCAAATGCATACAAGAACTTTGTTCATATACAGCTTCATCACCCTCCCTTATTTGTCACTGTCAAAACTTACATCTTTATACACGTGTTCCCATTACAGCAGATTTATATTCACTGTTTTTTACGTTTGTTTTTTTATTTCTCTGTTAAATTATATATGTATAAAGAAGTTGTATATTAAAATTACAATAACGCTGACTTTTATATTTACCTATGCAATAACGTTTGCTATGCTTTCTTGTTCCTTTGTATGGTTTAGAGTTACTCTCTGGGATCATTTCATTTCCACCCTAACAACACCATTTACTATTTACTTAAGGCAGTTCCACTAGCAGCAAAAACTCTCAGCTTTGTTTTTCTAAGCATGACTTAATTTCTCTTTCATTTTTGAGGGATAGCTTTCTCAGATACAGAATTCTTGATTAAGTGTTATTTTTTTTCTTCTTTCAGGATTTAAATATGCATCTCCATGCTTTCTAGCCTCCGTTGTTTATGAAAGTATTGACTTATGTTATTGAGGATCCCATGCATATGTTGAATCACTTTTCTCACTGCTTTCATAATTCTGTCATTGGTAGGTTTTTTTCTTTTTTTTGGTAAGTGTATAAATCAATGGTTCTTTAGTCACAGAAGTCACAGAGTTGTGCAATCAACCCCATAATCAATTTTAGACCATTTTCATGACAACAAAAACCAAATCCTCATCCTTTAGTTATTATCCTACAATCCCCACATACCACCACTATCCCCAGGAAACCATTAATCTGCTTTCTACCTTTATGGATTTGCCTCTTAGGGACATTTATATGATTGGAATAATTCAAAATGTAATGTTTGTTGACTGTTCTTTCACTTAATATATTGCTTTTGAGGTTCATCCATGTTGTATCATGCATTGGTACTTCATTCTTTTTTATTTCATTGCAGGTTTGTTTGTTTATTGATTTATTTATAACATAAAATATGTCATTTTATCATTTTATCCATTTTTAAATGTATAATTCGGTAACATTAACTAATTTGCAATGTTTTGCTACAATAACCAGCATCTATTAACAAAGCATTTCCATTACCCAAAACAAATATTTGGTACCCAGTAAGCAATTATACCTTCTTCCATTCCCTGGAAACCTCTAATCTACTTCTGTCTCTATGAATGTATTTTTCCTAGATATTTCATATAAATAGAATGGTGCAATAGTTTTCCTTTTTGTCTGACTTATTTCACACAATACAATGTCTTCAAAGTTCATCCACATTGTAGCATGTATCAGAATTTTATTTCTTTTTATGATGAATAAATTCCATTGTGTAGATATACCACATTTTGTTTATCCATTAATATGTTAATGGACTTTCAGGTTCCTTCCACATTTTGGCCATTGCTTCTATGAACATCCATGTACAAATTTTTGCATAGAAATAAGTTTACATTTCTCTTTGTATACACCTAGGAAGTGTTGCACAATTTAATATTCCCACCAGCAGAGTAAAAGGGTTCCAATTTCTCCATTTCCTTGCCAACACTTGTTATTTTCTGTTTCATTCTCTTATTCTTAGTGGATGTAAAGTGTTATTTCACTGTAGTTTGGATTTGCACTTCCTTCATAGCTAATGAAGCTATGTAGTTGCACATCCAATATCCTTTTCATTACAAGCCCAAATCTCCCGAAGTATAATACCATAAATTCTACAGGAATTATCTATTTTAGTCAAATACATTGGTGGGGGAGGTTACTGTTCCCTTAGCTCTTCAGCCTACTCCAAAATATTTTATTTTCCCAAACATTTTCAGGGTGAGGAAGGAGGGATTTTAAAGAATTAAATTCTGTTCCTCCCACCCGGTCCCCCTGGGGCCCAAGACGACTTCTTGGCTTGACTCATTGGATGGCAAGATTCATAGTAACACGCAACAAGAGGTCTAGACACGCTGGTTTGTCCTCCCCTATTAGGAACCACCCTTGTATTTAGTAACCAGGGGAAATGATTTTCATTACCTTACAGCGATGGACATGGGACATGGTAAATATCATCAAAATTTATTAAATTGTATGGTCGAAATGTAAACCATACTGTAAACCATTGACAATGTTTAGTAGCTATGTTTCATTTTCTGTACAACAATTATAACAATGCTAGCATCCACATACAAAAAGGTTTTAATATGGAGTGAGGAAATGGGGAGGAGTTTGGGTATATGAGAGTCATTTGAATTCTGTGTGTGATTTTGCTGTGACCTAAAACTTCTTTGAAAATTAAATGAAAAATTAGGAGACACTGGGAGTGAGAGGGGAAAGGTTGCCATGGTATAGACTGGACAGCTGATATTGCTGTGATAAAAGGAAAATGTCAAAAATATTTTTTTAATTTTTTTGTTTTTTTCTATTTTTTGAATATCCCAATCCTTTAATTTAATTTTATTTTTATTGTTTTTTTTTAAGTTTCCATATATTTTATCTCTTACATTTAAACCTATCATTATTATTTCATTATCCTATTAATTGTATTTGGCTTTCATATGAGCTTCATCTTTAAAGAAGCTTTGGATCACAGAAGGGTTACAACAAGGGTGGGAGAGGATTGTTGGTGGGGTGTGTCACAGATGGAGGGTTCATAGGAGGAAGTTCACCTGAACATTTATAAAATGCATATAAAATTGTTCAAATGATCACAGGGTGGGGCAGGGCCACAGTGGGTGGAGAATCACTCAATAAATAAGAGAAAATTGAATTCCCAGCCTGGAGAGCTCTGCCACATTCTCCAAGGGAGCAGCAACAGTCCCCCAAGTGCAGGAGCAGTGTCTGGCTAAGGAGGATGATCCACTGATGGGTTCTTGTTATTGATGACTAGCCTTATAAGTCTTTGCTCTTGAAATTGAAACTTTAACCTATTGTTATGGGGTGCATAAGGGCAGCCTCCTGAAAGCCTACTTGTTGCTCAAATGTGGCCTCTCTCTAAGCCAAACTCAGCATATGAATGCGTTATCTTCCTCCCAGCATGGTACATGACTCCCGGGGATGAGCCTCCCTGTCAAGGAGGGATTACTACCAACTGGTAACTGGCAATGTGACTGGAAAGAGACTTTGAATAAAATGGGGAAAAGGTAAAGACAAATGAATTCATATGGCTAAGAGACTTCAAAGTGAGTCAGGAGGTCATTACAGAGGTAACGATTATGCACACCTCTGTGGGATCTCATATAACATCAAATTGGATATCACCCCAAATAGAGGGTTTCCTGAGGGCTCTGGAGACACCCAGGTCCTATATAAGGGTGGATAGCTCCAGATATTGATGCCTTATCAGTGCTCTACTTTGGAATCTGTGCTCCTGAGAGTGACAGAGTTGGACTAAAATAAGTCCTCCCTGTACATAGTCTATCAGTCCCTTCTCTTCAAACCTATATGTGATGCTGGAGTTTGTCGGTTTACTTCCAGAGACTGGAGCCTTTGGCTTGCCCATGTGACAGCTGGGCCTGGAATCTTGGTGGAGCTGCAGTTCCTACTCTACAACTCAATGGACTCACCCAAGACACATGGTGGGGAGATGATGATGGGCAAAGGACATCCCTGAGAATGGAGAGTGTCTGCAGCATCAGGCAGGATAATCCCATTTATCTAATCCCTGGGATATAAGCCCTCTATCACTTGGAGGTGGAGTGGACATCACCATCCCAGTCTCCTCAGGATTGGGGGAAGTGCTAGGACTAGAGTGGACTTACTGGTATTCTGTTATATACATATTGTGATTCACACAATGGAAGTAATTACAGCATTAATGTGGAGCCAGTTGCGACCAGACGCTTTAGGGTCAGGGAGAGGAAAAAGCAGTTGTAATACGGGGGCTTTTTGGGACATGAGAATTATCCTGAGTGACATTGCAATGCAGATATTGGCCACTTTACATCAGCATGTAACATGCAGAGCTGTGTGGGAGGGAGTATGGTGTACAATGAGAACTATGGTCCATGCATAGTGGCAAAGCCCCAGGATGTGTATTTCCACTGCAAGTGATATGCTACACTAATGAAAGGTGTTAATGTGGGAGGTTGTGGAAGGTGTGGCAGGTGGGAAACATGGGAATCCCTATAATTTTTGTGTAATATTCATGTAATCTAAGCATGTCCAGATTGATAACTGCTTGTTTTCAACTGCTGCCTTCTGCAAGAAATGTGAAAACAAAGGTGAGTATAGACTGGTATTTTGTGGTTTGAAGCCCAGTAAGACTAGCTCTAAAAAATTGTCATGGAAATGTGACCTCTCCCTTGTGGATTTCCCCCTTCTATGGCAAAGTAAACCAATCATAATTATTTTACATAATTGCTATTGCCGTACATTGGACAAAGACCCTTTCTTATTCTGACACCACTCAGAAATTTTTCATCACCCATTCACCAAAATTTAAACCATTCTCTCTGAGATGAAGGAAGAGAGGAAGGGAAGGAAGGAGATGAAGATATGGGGAGAGAAAGATCAATGGAAAGAGAGAAAGAATGAGAGAGAAAAATAGAGAGAGGAAGGGATGGAGAGTGAGTGAGAGAAAGAGAGAAAGAGAAGGAGAAAGAGAGAAGGAAGAAGAGGGTGAGAAAAAGAACAAAACAAAACAAAAATCTGAGTTCCAATTCCAGTTTTTCTAGTGACAATGTTTGTAGCCTTCGAGAATTCACTTTGATCCTAATAGGCCTTAGCTACCTCATTTTGTTTTTTAACCATTGTTAGGTTCTCATTAGAGAGTCAGACTAGGAGATACCTCTCTTCATTTTGACATTCTCTTGCAGGAAAGCATCCAATGGTTAGTGGAGAAGACTACTGGGGCAGAAGCACAGACTGAGTCATTGCTAGAGGGTGGTGTTGTATTAGCAATTATTTTACTGGCACTAGCTGAGGCATGGCTGTCTTAGGATTCTTTAATTTGAAATTATATTCTTTTCCTATTCCTTAAATTGCATTTTCACAAAGGGAAAGTAATTTCTGGAAAAAAAAAAAGAGAGAATCCAAGTTTCATTGTCAATTATCAAATTTAAGATAGCAAAAGAAAGATTTTTCCCTTGAATTCTTACTTGAACAGTGTTTTTTTTTGGTTTCATTTATTGGTAGAGTTCCACAAATACCTTTTTCTCACTAATACACCATGAACAGCCAAAGAGAAATGTTTTTATTTACTAAAATCTTTTCCTGGAGATTTGATTCACAAATTCAATGAAAGAATTTCTTATTAAGGCCATTATTATTTTCAGTCAATTGTTTCCATGTCTTATATTTACTACAATGAGAAAATAAAACACTTAGAAACTGAATGTATTATCAACTTCCCAATTAAATGTTTGGATTATTTGATATACTTTACAATCCCACAGACTTAAATCTACAGTCTCTTCATATGCTTTTTGAACCCTGAATCTCAGCAGAATAGCAGCCAACACCTACTATCCAGTTCATCATCTCACCCAGGCCCACTAACAAAAGGAACATGATGGAAACACCATTCCCAAAAAGCAGAGAATATCTACAACTGCAAGTAACATGGTTCCTTCTATCTGCCCTATGGGATCTAAGTTCCTCTCAATCAGAAGTAGAGTGCGCATTACAAACCCCAAATCCTCAAGAGTGAGGAATGATCAAACAGCAGGGGGAAATGCAACTATGGACCAAAGTAGTTTTTATTATTCTAGTAATGGAAGAACTTTTAACATTGATATAAAGACAGTGGTAACCAGAGATTCTAAGGTGAGAGAAAGGGAAGAATATGTTTTACATTGGACACTTTTTGGACATTGGAATTTTTCTGCATGATATTGCACTGATGGATACAGTACAAAATTATTCATTTTGTCAGAGCCTATGGAATTGTGTGGTGGAAATAGTAAACCATAATATAAACTATAGACCATGTTTGGTAACAGTGCTTCAGTATTTGTTCATCAGTTGTAATAATTGTTCCACATTAATGAAAGATGTTATTAATAGGGGTAAATGTGAGACGGGAAGGGGTGACATATATGAGAATCCCCTATATTTTCAATGTAACCTTTATGAAATAAAAATTTCTTTAATAATAGCGAATATGTATGTTGCTGCAATAAGTGCTCAATAAGTTAATTTCTACCTGTGTTCCCTTTTGGCTATTGCACACATTACAGTGTCCCTGAATTTAATGTCTTTTTCCACCACCCTCAATATGCACACAATTTCTAGGAGCTTCAGGAGTTTTCTCATACATGCCCTTAAAGGCAGTTCACTGGTCATTCATAAAGGGAAAGAATAAAATCTGTCATTGGCTTTTGATGGTTTTATTTTAGTATGTCTTGATTTATTATTTTTGTTTTTTATTCCACTGTTCATTTGTTAAGCTTCTTTTATGTTTAGATTTATGTCATTTATCATTTTTGGCAAGTTTTCAGCTATAATTTTTCAAATATTCATTTTGCCCCTTTCTTTTTCTCTTCTCTTGCAATTCCCATCATGTATATGTTGGTATTCATTATGGAGTTACACATCTCTTAAAGTCTGTTCATTTTACTTAATTCTATTTTATTCCATGTGGTCCTCAGATTGGATAATTTAATTTTTACTATCCTCCTGTTTACTAAAAGTTAAGAATTTCCAATATTCATGATACCTCAAGGAGGTTTCTGCAAATTTCTTCTTTCGTGTGAATAAACCATACTTTCTGTTTTCTTTGAAGGGCTCATAATATTTTTTTTCAAAAATGAACATTTTGAATATTATATTGTAATAACTTTGGAAATCAGATTCTTCAACCTCCTCAAGGATGTTTGCTGTCATTTGCTTTGGGTTGTAGCTACTTGTTTGCTTATTGATTTTTCTAAAGTATTTTAAAGACTATTCCTTTTTTTGTAATGTCCCTGAAAGCAATTTTGGTTAGCTATGGTCAGCTACTTTGACAGAGATTTCTTTAAATGTCTGGTGCCAGAAAAAAAGAAAGAAATGAAAAATCCATCCTCCCAGCATTTGCAGGTTTACTCTGTGTTCAAGTACTCTTTCAAAGCTTTCCCAAACCATTTACTACTTTGCTTCAGTCTGCACTTATTGCTTGCACTGAATTTAATTATCAGCCAATGGTAGAAACTTAGGGTCTTCTAAGGAACTTTATGAGTATTTGTCTTGACTTGAGCATGTGCATGGCTTTCTAGATCCCCTGTTATATGCAGGAGCTTTGCAAAATCCTTATACCCTGAAGTAACTCTCTTTCCAGATTCCTCCCAGCAACACCCCAGCCAGTTTTTTGTCATGTCCTTTGTTTGCCCCAATTGTAATCATTTGACCCAGGTAGCAGCTATATTTTCATTTGCTTTTCAGTGTTTGCAAGGATTATCCTCTCCTTGGTTGAGTGTTGTTTTTTCCTTGAGAGAATTCTGAATTTAGGTGAAACAAGGCAAATATCTTACATCAATATTTCAAAGAACTTCCAGACAGGTTAACTAAGTGTAATTTTTTTCAAAATATGGTCTTCAGTCATTCTTCAGGAACCTACTACCCAAAGCATGAATGTGCATTGTCATCTTCAAGTACTCTGTTGTGCTGGGCAAGAGTTGGGCAAAGCCAAGTTAAAATGATATAAAGCTCTCTTACCATATTTAAATCACCATTTTTTTCAATATTTTTTTGTTTTCCATAAACCTAGGGTTATTTTCTGGAGTTCCAACAAAGTTAACACTGATAATTTCTCCTCATTTTTCATTGTTTCCTGGAAGAATGTGTCCTTGGAACTCTATACTTAGCTAATTTTGCTTAATTCACTTCTCAAACCTAAACTTAATTGTCTCCTTTTCCATTAAGTCTTTCCTAAAATTCAAATGCTCTCGGCTTGCTGTCAATTTGAATACAAAAGTTTAAGCTTTAACTTTTTCCAATGTAACAATTTTTATTAACTCACTTCATGTTTATCCGCAATCACACTATGATTTATTTAGAACATGTACAGAATGAGGTTGATTCCACACAAGAAAGGCTCATAATCAAGTGTGAGTGAAAGCATAAGTTGGCTCATAATAACCATGCAGAGAAAGCAAATCCTCCTAGTGAAGTGCAGGATTCTCAGGAAAGCTTCTTGTTAAGAGGTTATATAAGTTGAGTCATGAAGGAAGAGGAAACTTACTAGCTACTCAAAATAAAAGAAACAATTCAAATAGAGTTTCAGAGTATATATATATATTCTTTTACTATGTAGAACACAGATGAAGATTTTCCTGCACTCTTCCCTTTGTGCCAAATGTCTCATGCATCTTTTATTTATTAAATGAAACCGTGTAGTTTTCAGGATAATTTAATAATATTTAATGGCTGTTTTGTTGTCATCTTTCCATTTGTTTCTTGTCCAATGAAATATCCCTTTCATTTTTTGTTAATGTAGAAATTTTAATTTTTGTAAAGCGCTCCCCAGTGCAGGGTTAGAGTGCATAATATTACACTAAAATGACAGATGAGTCTAATTTTTCTGCATATGTAATCATTTTAAAAAAGAAAAACATTTATGTCAGAGTTTTGAAGAGGGTTACAAAGTAGGCTTTCTGTGCATAAAATTATAAGGGTTACTTGGAAAATAATGTCTCTTTCTGATAATCAAGGGATTGAATTTTCAATGTATTTGCTTCCATTTCCCAAAATGAATGTGCTGCATATCAAACAGTTTAATTCCACCATCTTCAGCATCACTCTCAATAGTTCTCATTCTAAGACTCTTTAAATGCACTTATATTTATATGTTTGGGGGTGAGTCTTCTTTAGTTTTGAAATGTTCCTCTCACCTAGTATTTTCTGGCTCTTGATATTATCACAACATAGTGGAGATTCTGACTCCATGGGATATAAGCAAACAGATAATCACCTGGAGACTCTGAAACAAGATCACCTGTTCTATGTTTCACTGCTTCAATTTCTGGGAAAGCTCCTTGGGACTCACTAATGGAAATATAACTTTTAATAGTTATCTTCTGAAAGCAAACATTAATAATGGAGTAAGATTTGAATGGGGAAACTAATGTTGGCTCATTTTTTAAGGATTTATTTTATTTTATTTATCCCTCAACCACCTGCACTCCCTGTCTGCTCTATGTGTCCCTTTGCTTTGCATTCTTCTGTGTCTGCTTGTCTTTTCTTGTCTTCTCTTTAGGATGCACCAGGAACCAATCCTGGGACCTCTGATGTGGAAGAGATGCACCCAATCACTTGAGCCACTTCAGCTCCTTTTTTTGTTTTGTCTCTCATTGTCTCACCTCTCTGTCTCTTTTTTTGTTGCATCTTCTCATAGTATCAGTTCACAGCTCAGGCCAGCTTCAACTTCACCAGGAGGCCCCAGGAACTGAGCCCAGGAACCCCCCTATGGAAGATGGGAGCCCAATCACTTGAGCCACATCTGCTTTTGACAAAGAAGTTTTTTTTTTCTTTGTTTAAA
>JAQZBX010061640.1:0-17061 GCA_029593785.1 Cabassous unicinctus
ATAACACAACAGGGAGGTGTTACTGTGGGCTTAGCATCTAAACCCTTCCAGATTTTGTATGGACACACAGATGAGGTATTGAGTGTTGGCATCAGCACTGAGCTAGACATGGCGGTATCAGAAACAAGGGATGGCACTGTGATTATACATACCATTCAGAAAGGTCAGTACATGAGGACTTTACGACCGCCTAGTGAGAGTTCTCTGCCCCTGACCATTCCCAATTTGGCCATATCTTGGGAAGGACATATTGTTATCTACTCTAGCATTGAAGAAAAGACTACCATCAAGGATAAGAATGCATTGCATCTGTTTTCTGTAAATGGCAAGTATCTGCACTCTCAAATCCTAAAGGAACAAGTATCAGACATATGTATAATTGGAGAAAACATTGTCATGGGCACCTTACAAGGATTCCTGTCCATAAGAGAGCTCCACAGTTTGAACCTCAGCATCAATCCATTAGCCATGCAATTGCCTATCCACTGTGTTTATGTAACCAAAGAAAACAGCCATGTACTTATTGGATTAGAAGATGGCAAATTGATAGTAGTGGGTGTTGGCAAGCCAGCTGAGGTAAAACTTAGCATCAAGAAATTCACTTCCCACAATGTTGGGGATTCCTTTGGTTTTCCTTTGTTTCATTTGAATCAGATGCCATCACTATGGATGAACAGATTAAAAAATAAATTTGATTTTTCATAGGGCAGTAAATGAAGAGTGGATAAAGCTATTATTCATGACTAATGTTTGTATTATGATATATTATGATACAATTGAGAGCACCCATTTGTCAGTTTCCACCTACCACTCTATATGAATAAGAAAATTCTTTTATTCTCTTATCTTTCCAAATCTAGCTTCAAGATGACTCCTTGGATTTCCTATACACAAAAGTAGTTATAAAAAATGAAATAAAACTACTTTAATTTCAACAAAAAAACAAAAAACAAAAAAAAAAGTCTATTTAGTCTCAATTCATTTTTTAAGTTCAAAATGTAACATTGACTTATAACATCAATGATAACAATAAGGTTGTACAGTGAGTCTCAAATCAGCCTGAGCATTCATTTTTTCTATGTTGCATAGTTTTGCCCGCCTCAAGAATGTCCTTATTTGCACATATAAGTAGCTGTGGATGGCACGTTTTTTAATAGCCTACCTTGCAATCTCAGGACACTCCTCAAAGAGGAGCTGAAGGAAATTTTCTTTTCAAAGCTGAATGACTAATGACCTCCATCACCACCTTGTATTTTTTTTTTTTTTTGCATAAGTATAAAATACAGAAAAGGATTAACTAAAAGTTGCAATAAACACCAAACCTATTCCTAATTCAATATTACCACAAAGCAGAACATTTGAAATTTGGTTGCTGTTTTTTACCTCACTGTCCATTTTGGTATAATAGGAAAGGGCCAAGAATAGAGGCACCTGAGCCTTGCCAGGAATTAATCCCATAACTCTTCAAATTCACATGAAAAGCATGCACAAGACTGACTTAAAAACAGAAAAGTAAAGAGGTCAATGACACATCACAAGAACTTCAAAATACACACTGAAAACCTGTATGGACTAAAGAAAAAACCTTCATCTACCATACATGCTGCAAATGTGTGTATCCCCACACATATCTCTAACATTTATTTTTAAGGTTTAAATCTTCGGTAAACCTGGAATTTATATTCATGTAAGGGAAGAAGGAGGGTTTCAACTTTATATCTTTGTTCTTATGGCCAGCCATTTGCCCCAACAATACTTATTGAAGGTATATATATATATATATATATATTAGCTTCTAATTTGTAATGGCACCTTGAAATCATTTAAATTCCCATAAGTTCTGATTCTATTTCCAGGGTTGATTTTTTTGCTGTTCCATTAGGGAAAAAAAGAAAACTTTTAAAAACCAAAACTCCAACCATTCCACCCCTGTGGCATCCTGAGGTTTTCCTGTTAGTTTTACATTGGTGCAATTAATTGAGAATCAGACCGAGCTGTAACGTAGATAGCTACACTCAACAATCAAACACACCAGGGCATCTGAGTGCCTTCTAGTCCACCTCCTCGCCCAGGCCAGGAATCCCAGCCACTGAGTCCCACTAAGTGGGTCAGTCAGACTCTATCAGAACATTTCCAAGACAAGAAGCTCACCAGCTAACACGACTGCCTGTTTCATTGTTGGGTAGGGTTAATGTTTAGAAAATTCTTCCTTTCATCTGCTCCTTTGAATTTCTACCGGTTAATCTAATTCTTTTATCTACAACCACTCAGAAGAGACCTAACTCCTAACTCCTCCCCCAAATGACCATCTACTTGAAGACAGAAACCAGTTGTCCACTTGTTCTTCCCTAGTTCATGCTCGTAATCTGTAGTTTGTTCAAAGGACTCTGAGAAATGTCAGAGGACTGGGGCAGAACTTTTTAAATTAAGTGTTTGTAATAGAAAGACCTCTATAGTTAGGGTCAGAACAGTTGAGTTTGAGTCCCAGCTGTGCGACCTTCAATTAAACATTCCGATTCCCTGAGCTTCAGTTTCTTTGTCTTTAAAATGAGGGTGATGATCATTATTGTGATCACCCTTGACATGAAGGAGGTTTCACACTGACAACTACAGCCACGTCACAAGACTTTTCCCTAGAGGACTCTTAAGGGGTAAGAATAGTTCCTCCCCTCACCTGCCTCAGCCCTTCCACTTCCACACACCAGTAGGCTCTGATTTGATGCCCAAGAAACATTTTTACTATAATATCTGAAAGAAGAAAACAATGCGCAGTGTTCACAAGGGAATGAAATGCATCTTTCCTTTTCACTGCTGTCAGGCTAAGCCCTTTTCCCGTCTCACATCCTAGAGCTGATGCCAAAATTTAGTCACAATTATCAAGGCTGTAAAGAGGCAGGCTCCATCCTTTCAGATTTTTGCATTTTTAACACTGGGGAAGGGAAAAGGATGAGAGAAGAAATCTAAACAAAATGTGCATGTTTTCCTGCTAATTTCCTCAAAAGAAAGCACAATTTTACTCACATGTGTCCTGACACAGACACGGGTTGCTTTGTTGGGTTTACTCCCTTATTTGCCAACAAGACAATTCATAAACTCAGTGAGAATCATTAAGGTTTCCAAGGAAGGAGCTGCACTGAGAAGTTTCCCTGGTTTCTGAAAGTAATTCCCGGGCACATCATATTTTGAAAGACTCAGCCAGGCTTGAACGGTGCAGGAGGTGTTTCCCAGTATTCAGGAGCTTATGAATATTTAAAGGTAATAAATGTCAAATTAAGTGTTTGACGGTCTTGTTTACATGTAAAAGTCCTTGAGAAGGGTCTGTTAAAGATGAAGCAGATACCAATTTCAAAATGTCTGTATTCTTTTTTTTTTTCCTTTGGGGACAAGAAGATGTCCTTTAATAAAATGACGATTATGTAGACGCTGAGTCCTAAATTTTAAAAGTGGCATAAGCAGGTGTTTGAATTTGTTCTTGAGAGTTTTAGGGGTTTTCAAAAAGGCATTCTTTCCACTGATAAAAAGAGGAAACACTGGAAGAATACGCCCCCCCCCCCACTTCAAAACTTGCCAGTTTTCTGAAATTAATCTAGCTACAGAAAAGGAATCCAATCAAGGCTGCTGATTTGTGGTGAAGAAACCTCAGGCGTTAGTATTGGACATGCCTGGGTTTAAACCCTGTCTCTGTGACTGGATAACCTTGGGCAAGTCCTTTAATCTCTCTGAATCACCGTTTTCTTTATTTGTAACCTACCTCATTGGGCAACTGTGAGTTTTAAATGACATAAATTGAGTGAGATAATAGGCGTAAAAGTAACTGACACACAGATGCTCAATATATGCCTGTTACAAAATATATTCACTGTGCAACCTACTCTTTCCATGAAGGCTACAACTCTAGCAAATGAGGGAGCCTCCCAGACACCCAATAAAATATATTCTTGTAGCTACAGCAACAATTTAACTAGATAGTTAGTTGCCATACAACAAAGCACATATCTCCCCTGATTTAAGAACTCACTGTTTTAGAGGGAAAAGCACTGGACTTGGAGTCAGACAACCTGATTTCAAGTTCTCTACCATTATCTGGGTGAATTTAGCCATGACACTGCTCTTCTCTATGTACTGGGAGGGACGAGGACATCACTTAGCTGTGAGGGCAGATACATGAATCAAATGAGCAGCCTATATAAGTCACAAAATATTACTGTTTCGGTTACCTATTGCTTCACAACAAATTACCCCAAAACTCCTTGGCTTGAAACAATAAAGTTTAGCTTACAGTTTCTGTGGATCAGGAAGCAAATATGGCTTAGTGGGTCCTCTGGCACAGGGTCTCTCAGCAGGCTGCAGGAACGGGGAGGGGATCACACCCGTGGTGAAGACCAGGGGGCCAGAATCGTGGGGAGCCAGTTTAGAAGCTGCCGCCACAGTCGGCCAACTCTGAAGGGTAATGGTTCATGTTGCCTGATCAGAATGCCTGTTTTCCTTCAGGAAAACTTTGGCCATTTCTTTTCCACCTTTGCCTGAATTCATGTTGCCCTGAGAGCCTGAACAACCCAATTTAGCTCTTTTTTTATACTTCGCCTTGGTCCACAAGAAGCCTTGCAATAAGAATATATATGAAACGATGAAAGCATAGTGCCTGAGAAAATATTAAAAAGGAATTTGTAAGATATAAGCTAAAAGTAAAAAATTAGGGTTATAGGAAGCAAACAAACATAAATGCTAATGAAATCTATAAAGATCCCTCTGATCTGGCTGTGAGATTCTTGGCAGCAAAAAAACAAAAAGGAGACAGTTCGTGATATAGTCTTAACCATCAGAGGAAGAAACAGAGCCCTTTCTCAAGAGAGAGAAAGTATTTAAATATTTCCTTGTAGTTAATAATGTCAGGGGAAAAAAAATTCATTAAAGGCAAAGTGATGCACCAAGTGATGTCATAAATGATTTTTAACAACTTCCCCACATAAATGCAGGAAATAGTTTTGTAAGGCAATTTTTGTATCATTTCCCAATAAGACCATAGGCAATAGCTACAAAATGCAAATGAAATATGATATAAATGCAAGCCCTTCTAATGGTTTGGCTTGATCCAGGAATGGGATCTAGAATGCCTGTGATGTCAAATAAGTATTGCCTTAAATACCAAGCCCAGAAATTGGTAGTGATTTCCCCCAGAAGCTGTAGTGAGAATGATAGTGAGCCTTTATCTGAAAGCCCAGGGAAGAGCTCTGAGGTCAGTTAACCACCTCTGACCTGGGCACAGGTATGAGGAGGGATGACACAGGCTGTCATTGTACCGAACCTGGTCTGGGGCCAAAGTCCTCAAACTTCTTCTGAGCAGAGCCCACCAATGTAAGTCAAAAGATGATGCAGCCCAATTATCTTACTTCTATCCTCTTCCTGATGAAAAAGGAGCTGAGGCTAAGAAAGAATGAAGAGGGCAAACATAACAGCCAAAATAGAACAAAACATGAATTAGATAACAGAACAATCAGTAGATAGGACATTGAACAGCAATTCCATAGACTGTATTTCATCAAGTCTAAATATATCAATTGTAAGACTCACCGCTATTCTGTGTGCATTTAATAAAGGGGAAAAAAAAAACTCCACCAATTAATCGGTGGCACAATGCTTCCTTAATATCTGGAAGCTTAGAAATGATATATATTTGAATGACTAAAAGATTATCAGCAATTGAAAATTATATCCAACTCAAGATGACATGGGTATGTTTTGTTAACAAAATAGTACTATATTTCTGAAATATCATTGCATCTCCTGCTATCCATGTGTGCGCAAGCCATGTGACCAGTGCTGCAGGGTGCAAGAGATTAGACATCTCCCATTAGTGTATCAATATCTTGCTTCATTTATTCTCCCATTTAATCATTCAATTAATATCTATTTGGGGCAAGATCTGCTTCTAGGTAGTATATCAAGGGGATGTCAACCAGCATAAGGAAACTGGAGAGTGAACCCCAAAAAAATGTTTTATTTGAAACCCGCAACTACATCTTCTTCCAAGTTTGGTTAGTTTTACAAAACTTTCTAAGTAGGTTTTTAAAGCCAAAGAACTTATATATAATTGCCTCCAAAATTATTTTGTATTTAGTAACAGCTAATGGCTCACTATAGATCTCTGGTACATAGCAGGTACTAAGTGAGTGAAGGTGCTACTTTTTCCGTCTCTGAATTCTCTGCGAGTTGTGTTTAATCGAAGGGATGTCCTCTGCTGAGCAATGTTAATTAGTTGGCCACAGCATAGAGCCCTCCCAGCATGGGAGTTGCCTGCCCTGTGCCCCACTGTGCCAGACTCAGACCCCCCTGAGGTTGCAGGGAATGAGCTCTCCTGCACCGTGAAGAATCCCCACCAATCCCCATAAGGCGCCCTGCTCAAGCCATGGTGCTTCCGACAAAGGAGCCAGGAGGCTGGGGCCTGCAAATGCAGAGATAAGATGAGCCAGCTCTAATAATCCTGGGAGAATTCCCTAAAATACTCCCCATTGAACGCACACCCAGGTAGACACATTCTTCTTCCCGTTACTTAAAGTCCAAGCGAAAAAATTACATTCTCTGAAAGTGACCTCCCCAGGAGGTCCCCCTGCACCAGCTCTCTCTGGGCCCTTACGCTAAGGCAGGCGCCACGGCGGACCTTCAGAGGGACACAGGGGTGGTGTCACCAAGTCCCTTTCCAAAGGATGCACGTGGTCTAGCAGAGAAGTCAGACAAGTGACCGAGGACGGAAAATAACCACCGCAATTTACGTAAAATAACAGTAGCCACTTTTGCCTGCTAAGTGGGGGAGGGGGCACCATTTAATTTATATCGGGATTACTCATCCCGATGCTGCCTCTGAGCCCTTGTCGGAGAGACAGAGAGACATGCTCCCAAATTCCACACTCTGCCAGTTGGCTGTTTCTGCTCAAAGATGGGCCTGAAGTAAAGTGGCCCATTGTTTCGCCCAGCACATTATTGAGTCTTTGGACAGGGAAATGGTGATCCTTTCAGTAGGTGAGGAGGGAGGAAATAGAGAGCAGAGCTGGAAAACCGTAACAGGTTGAGGGGAAGGGGGCAGAGCCACCTGGGAGTATAACCCCTACATTGCAGGCATTGGCTACACTCACAAATGCCTTGGGAGCGGCGGTTAAGGAAAAATCAAGGGAAGGAGACTCTGGTCCCCATCTGGGGTGGTACAGAACAGAGACAGAACAAAGGAATGGAAAGACGATCTATTAACTGAACATGTTAAGCAGAAACAGGAACTTGGGGTCAGAAGGGATTAAGAAATCACATGTTCTTTCCCTCCCTCCCTCTCCCTCTCTCTCTCTTTCTCAATATCATCAGAGAGATGGGGAGGGATTTGAGGCTCTTAATAGCCAAGGATGGAGATCTAGCTGACTTAATTTGAATGTCTAAGAATGGAGAACTTCACCTGGCATATGGAGTATACATGAGACCAACCAGAATGCACTCAAGGATGAAGCTGGATGCTAAAGAAGGCAGACAAGATGCTTTTAACTTGGTGAAACAAAGTGCTTTGAACTTGATAGAAGTTGTTCAGTTATCCTGGATGATTGGATGTGTGGGTGGGGGTAGTCAATCAAGACTTTAAACAAGAACCTCCTTGGCCAGTTTTTTCTTCAGAAAAGAGGGGAGGATTCGCAAGGTACGGGATCATGGTTAAGAGTTCTCGCTCCAAAATCAAAGACCCAGTGCCCTGGGAAAAGTTGCTTGGATTTCCCAAACCACAGTCTCCTCCATTGTAATACATGGGTAATTATGGTTCTGAGCATTAAGCCAGATGACATAATGTGCTTCACACGTGAAGTATGTGGCAGAGAGTAAGTAATCCCTAAGGGTTGGCTTTCCTGCAGTACCAGCGGCCCTCCCCAGGCTTATGCTGAAGAATCATTACTCACAGTTAAATAAGTAACTCCCTGCTGCTGGCTCATGGAAGGCTGGGACAAAGAATTGCCCTGGTAAGAAGCTGTTCCTTCACAAATCAGTCTGCAACTACAGCATCTGCTCTTCAGGGTTTCTCTTGGACCCTGATATTATAATCTACTGTTTGTCTTGTCTGTCCTAGTTTCTTCAGATGTATTTCATACCTCTCCCAAGCAGAAGTCACATAGAGTTTTCCTAGAAGGTATATGGCTATCACTTTGAGGAACCTTCAAAGGCAGCAAAGTCCATGTAAAGTACATAGTCTTATAAGCCAGACCATCCCAAACAAAATGGTCAAAACTCATGTAAGAATTTTACAGTAATGCAGTAACACTCCCACAAAAGGAAACCCAATTCCATTTGCATCGATTTTTACTAGCATTATTATTATCATTATCAAAATCATTGTCATCATTCAAGGTAATGACTGCTTTGGAAGTTCTCAATTCATAGCAAACACTGGGGATGGTAGCGATGTAGAAGCCACAAATCTTTTGGTGATTTTATGACCCATGACAATTACCTCTCTCTGTGACTCCCTGTCAGTTTTACTGATGAAGAAAACCAAAGTCTCAAGGTCACACTGTGAATACATAACATAACTAGGCCTAGGACTCAGGTTCTTGACCTGCAGTCCAATGCATTTTCTTGTACATGCACTGCAACTCATAGTATTAGAATATTCATTGTTATTTACATTTAAGTATGTGAATTCTCTCTTCCCAATTAGGTAAGATACTCTTATTGACTTATATATAGTTATAGGCTTGGCATGAGGATTAAATGAAAGAAAAAATAAACTACACATGAAGTATATTGTCGAAAACATAGTAAATGTTCAATTATTGTTAGCCAATACAATAATTGTGCCTTTTTCATCTTCAGTTTCCTCCAAAGTTCATAGCACAGGGCAGGATAGACAATCAATGATCAATAAAGCTATAGACTATGACAACCTGAGTTCTGAAATTGTTCTGCCCAACACTGCCATTACCAGCAATGTCATCTAGTGCTATAAGGATATTTGAGGCTCAACTCCTTTCTATTCAGTTCAATCCAACAGCCATTTATTGAGCAGTTCCTATGCATCAGGCACTAGTCTGAGCATTGCAGACTCATACAAAGTGCCTCAAATTGGAATTAGATGCATTCCCTACCATCAAAGAACACAGGATCTTCTTACAGATTAACAGTGAATTGCATTCAAAACAAAATATGGTATATGGTATGGAAGAGAGAGCAGAGTATAGTGCTTTGACAAACCAGACAATATAATGGCTACTGCCTGGGGTACAGAGGAGATTTTTTTACAGAGATGCTATTAGAATACAGCAAATAGGAATTTGCTGGGTGGAAATAATATTCCAGGCAGAGAAAATAGCAATGGCAAAGGTGTCCATGGTGAGTTTGAGTAGTAGTAGTAGGTACTCTAATTTAAAGGGAAAAAAAAACACAAAATGGTATGTATTGGGAAGAGATGAGGAAAGCAGTGGAGGATGCAGACTAAACTGAGGTTATTTGTGAAATCTCCTGCCTGCTGGAGCAGAACAGAGATGATGGCCAGACATTGTATGTCTGGTTCCCCCTGGATGTCACTTCCAGTTCCAGCATTTACTAGTGGAATACATCAAACAGGTTACTTTAATCTCCTTGAGTCTCAATTTCCTCATCTATAAAGTAGGGATAATAACGTCTTCCAAAGAGGGTTGCTATGAAGATTAAATGATAATGAAGGTAAAGCCCAGGACAATAAACAGTAACTACTAGTATTTAAAAAAAAAAAGAGCTTTCATTCTTTGAACAAACAAATGATCAGTTGCCCACTATAGAAGATGCTGACTTTTTTTTCACCAGGCAGTGGGAAATCATTGGAGGTTTCAAGAGATTGACAGGTCAGGCCTGATGGTGGAATGATTCTTCAAAGGCAACAGGAGGCTGAGAAGAGAAGTGGATGATGTCGGGTTGCCCTGGAACACTGGAGGGGTAAACTGGATGGATAGAGTAGATATCCAGAAGTAGAACCAAGAGGACTTGGTACCTGATTGGTTAAGAGGTAAGGAACCAGGCTGGTTTCCATATGAGTGGGGAGACTGTCATTAATAAGGGCATAAAGCTCAAGAGGAAAAGAATGTTCTGGAAGAGAAGATGATGCAGTTCAGTTTTGAGCATCTTGATATGAAGGGGCCTGTGGGTGCCCTGGATGAAGATGCTCAGCAGTATGTTGGGTCTAGAGTTGGAGGCATTGGAATCACCACCCTATGGGAGGCAGCTCATGCCCTGGCAGAGGCGGCGCACGCCATCACAAGTGAGCAGAGAGAGAAGACAAGCAGGCAGAAGACTCAGCCTGGGGAGCCCCAACATTTGGGAGGAGAGTAAAAGAACCAGCAGAGGAAAATACAGAGGCGGAGTCACCTCTGACTCTACTGCTTAGTCTACCTGCCTCTCATTGTATTTTAGAGCAAAAAGGACCTTCTAAGTCATGTAAGTCAATCTGTTCATGAAGAGATCAGTAAAAATATAGGAAACATGACTTACCCATGTAACACAGCAAGATAGAGCTAGTGACAGAGCTAGAACCCATGTCACATGACTCCCCGTCCAGGGCTCCCTCCACCACTGCTGTTCTTGCCAAATGCAGCTGCATGGAGTTCTCTCTGCTCTAGGTCACTGCTAAGCTGGCTGACAGGCTTCCCTACCTTAAAGCAGCCTCATTTCTCTCATCTGGAGGAATGACCTGGTGACAACTTCCAGTTAGCTAATGAACCAGCAGCAGTTTCTGCTGCGACTTCTTAATTAACCCCAAATGTGCGTTCCCAACACGTGGCCACAGCTTCAGGCAAAACATATTGCACTCCCAGTGAGCTGCCCCGAAACCAGGAGGAAACTGATAGGGACTCCTGGTGTGCAATCTGTGACTCTGTACTTGAGACGAGTCTGGGGCTTATGATTAGAAACCGGAATAAACAGGATAATCAGTATTTCCTTCTGATGCATATAGATTCAAGACTATTGGGGCACCCTGCTTCTCTCAAGACTTCTGAGGGCTCTGGCAGCAGTCAGGTGGCAAGGGAAAACACAGCAGAGTTCACAGGGCCTCCCTACTCTGAGCTGCATTCTCAAAACCAAGGTTGGCAGGCTGAGGAAACATGAATTGGGCACTTAACTGTACTCAATGCAAAGCACTGGACTATTCTAAGAAAGCATTCAAGGATTAAAACGTGATTAAACCAAACCTCTGCTCAAAGTGTTTCATGGATGCTTGGAGGAATCCAGCACCTCTAGCCCTGACCTTTCTCCTGACTCATATATCCAATGGCATATATAACCTCTCCATTAACATATCCAAAAAGCATCTTTAAACTAGTGTCTCCAAAAATGAACTTGTTACTTAACCCCTGTCCATCAACCTGTGTTTCCCAAAGTCTCTCTCATCTCACTGAATGCAAACTCGTCAGTCCAGTGGCTCAGAACAAAAATGTTAGAGTCATCCTTGATTCTTCTCTTTTTCTCCCCATATCCTCCATCAGCAACTCCTGTTGGTTCTTCACAATATACCTTGACTCTGACCACCTCTCACCTCCTCCATGACTACCAACCCAATGTGAGCCACCACCAGCTCTCTCCTATATCAGACCAGTATTTCCCTAGCTAGTTTCTCTTGTCTCCTCTCCCCTCACCCCATGGTCTGTCTTCCATACAGCAGCCAGATGGGCCTTCTACAGCCGAAGCAGACAAGGCTGCTGTCCCCTGCTCTCCGTCTTCCAAAGGGTCTGCACTGTTCCTCTGCGTGGAGCAATGTTCGTATATTGAGATGGTTTATTTCCTTGTGTCATCTTGTCTCTGCTCTTGGCACCTCCTCAGAGGCCCTCCCTGTCCACCCTATCTGAAATAGCACCCTCCCAACACTCCCTTACTCCACATGAATTTTCCCCTGAGCATTTACCTCTACCTGGTATATATGGCAATCTGCAAATCATCCCCACTGCAATGGGCACTCCCTGAGGGTAGGGACTTTTTCTGTCTTGTGTACCGCTTTATTTCCCTCACCTGAATGATGCTGTCACATGACAAGCACTCACTAAATGTCTGTTGGAGGAAAGGAGACGGGAAGGGATGGAGGGAGATAAATAATACGTTGCATACAAGGTACTTTAACCCTCTTAAGAGCCCCAGGAAGAAGAGCAAGTTTTGTGACTACTATGCATTCCCCACAGAACCTAGCAGAGTAGATGTGTTATAACTCCCTTTTGACTGATTGATCAAAATATAATCACTAGTTTTCACTTGGCCAATCACCTTTCAGTTTCAAAAAACTTTACAGAGCCAGACTAAATTCATACTTTTTCTGGTAATCCTGGGTACCCCTCTTTTAAGCAATATTATGGTTACTATTAATCATACCTTACTTGCTTGTCTATACATGCTCAGAGTTCAAAAACATACTTTTGCATCATGGCATTGTGACATTCACAACAACCCTGGGAGGAAAGGGGGAAAAAGCTTACGTGTTTGGGTGAAAAGTCTTCTAGCAAGTCAGTAGCAAAACCTGAATTGGGTCCAAATGTGCTTCCCCCAGCATGACTGTTCCATATGCCAGAAATAACTGAGTTATCACATCAGAAAGCAACATGCTATGAAGTTTTGCCTACTGCTTCCAAATGCCATCGTGGGGTGGTTTACTGGAGAAGGAGACTTTAAACTAAATGTAACCTGCCATTGGTGGATTTTAGGAATTAGCTATCTCTACCAGTGATAGGGCCAGGGCCAGGTGATGGAAACCCATGTATCACTTCACAAGGACTGATTTTTTTTAACCATGACAGGAGTCATTGCCAAGGACAATTTACTTTCTATTAGTAAAATGAAACCTGAATTTATTGAAAACTGTTATTAATCATGGACTGGAGAGAATCCCCCCACACACACCCCCACCCCAGTCTTCCTTCCAGAAATGAGAAAGGACTACTCCTCTGAATTAATAACATGCACTGCCAACTGCACCCTGGGCACAAAGACAATAAGAAGAAATTAATTAAAATAATGAAATGCCCTGTAATTAATGGGACTGTTGTTATTTCTGTAGGAGACATCCCTCTCTTCTCAACATCCAAAGATTAGTTAGCAATAGCATTCATGCTAGAATCTTGGACAATGCATTTTAGGATTTTAATTGTCAGTAAGATTATCACAGTCAAGCTCAGACTTACGTAGCTTTTTGCATGTGTGTGAAAACAGGACAATGCAGAATTGTCTCAAAATTAAAAAAAGAAACCTCATATATATCATTGCTTTTGGAAAAAGAGTAAGGCTGAATAGCTCTTGTCCCATGCCCTCAATATCTTTTATGCTATCAGATGAATTAAATTCATACTTTCTGAGTGTCAGAAATTTTGAGGTGAAAGGGCCCTTAGAGACCATCTATTTCAAACTCCAAATGTGGAGTTTCTAGATGTGAAAGCAGAGCTGCAGCATGGTTAAGTTTTGCCTTGGTTTCCTCTTTTATAAAAGGCACACTCCCCTCTCACCTGCCTTTTCAACTTCCCAGCAATGTGGTAGGATTCCCATAACACCAGACAAAAGAATGGACACAGAAGGAAGCATTTGGACACTTTGAACGCAGCAATCATCAGCTCGAATGACCGATATCCTCCCACACACAAAAACCATCTCTTCATCCATGGCCCTAGAATTTCAAGGCAGTTTGGCAGAGATGAGGGCAAGAGGGACAGAAACACAGAGACGGAAGTATCTCCCAAGAGAGAAAATATCGATAACATAAAAAACACAACATTAAGGCAAAAATAAGAGAAAAGGCTGACAACAAATGATTATACAGTACTTACTAAAAGTGCAGCAGGACCTGTTCCAAGAACTTTATGTATGTTAATGAGCTAACAGCTTTTACGATAAATATTATTATCTCCATCTGACAGATCAGAAAATTGAGGTTCAGACCAATAGAAATCCTTGCACAAGGACACAAAGCTAGGAAGGAGCAATGTTGGGATTTGAACACACAGCTTTGCACTGGAGGTGATCTTCTTAACCGTTATCTTAACATCTCATTAGTTTGTCATACTTTAGTCCCTCCAGTCCTGTGGGGAGGAACCACTGTCTCCAGGAGAAGGAGCACAACAACTCAGAGATGGAGAAATGCCAAGTGCCCATGACCTCTTGCCTTCAGATTTCCTAAGACCTGGGGCCCCATTTACCCAGGACTTTTCTGAACAGGACATTTGCAATAGGCAACTTCTCCAGGTGCTCTTGGGAGCCTCAGAGGTAAACGTAGGATTGGGTAAAGATATCTAGAGAAAAGGGAGCCATATCTTCACCACTCCTTCCTCCAACAAGTAAGGAGCATTGAGATTTAGAGAAATGAATCGCCTCACCCAGAGTTCCGCGTCTAGCAAGTCGCTGGTCATCATTTGTTTCAGCATTTGCTTGACTCCACAGAGTCTTAACTACTCTGCTATACTGCCTTTCAGGTCTTGTTTTTATGCTGAGTTTGCCGAGTATGTGTTGAGTATATATATATATATATGGCACCATGCAGGGACAAGGGTAACTGCAAAACCAGGCTTAAAGAAGCCATACTGGGCTGGCCACAGGACAGCTGGGATTCCAGAAAGAGATTTGGCTCTCTTGGGCTGCCTATGACACCAGCCATCACCAAGAGTACTTTCTGCTCGATCAAGTTTCTCCTTGTACAAGGAGGTACAAGTCAAGTCTTGTATCAGGCCTGCACTCTGCTCAGTAGACCGTTCTTCTTATGCAGCTCTCCCCACCCCACCTCCTCGCCACGATGGGGAAAATTATGATCATTAATCTCAATGAAGAGAAATATCAGAGTTTGATTTCCTTACCATGGGTTTCCATTATTCATACTTTAAATATCTTGTAGAGCTAAGATGACAAGTATAGAAATAAGTCACTAAGGAATGGGAACTTTTTTCCTGGCCAGGAGGCTACATTTGAAATATTTACCCAGCTGTTGCTTAGCAGATTCAAGATATAATGCAGACTTGAGACCATCACTTCCCATAAAGAGAGTTGATCCCTTGCCATGGACCTTTGTGGCACCTTGCCTTTACCCACAGGTCCTTCCACCAAAATCGCTTTTTCCCACTTTCTTCTGGTGAACTGCCTGGGGCTCAGCTCCAAATCCAATGTCTGTTCTTCTAGCCAGAGGAACTTATCAAATGTATGTCCAGGGGAATTCTGCATAATTCCTGTGGCATCCAGATTTACATGTTTGCCTCCCCCGAGAGTTCAGGACCTCCTTGAGAATAAGAACCAGCTCTTCCTGTCTGTGCTGTGTGCACTTGTATCCTCATGACCAAAGAAATGTAAGGTACAACTAACAGGATAAGAAAACCAAGGGGCAACAAAGTGAGATCAAACAGATTCCTTTAAGGTTGGAGGCCTAATTCCACCTGGATTAGTTATGATATCTTACATTCTTGATCAAGGGATTTTTGAGAAGCCCAATGCAACTGAAAGGATTACACAGTTATTTCACCAGACTTTATCTAGAGTGTGCAAATAGAGTGAAAGTAATCCAAGTTGACTTAGAACAGGACTGATGCAAGGAATTCTGGAAGAGCCAGAATAACTATGCTTCTCAAATCAGGGAGCACTTAACTCAGTGGCTACCAGGCCACACTCTCTGAGCCTTAGTTCCCTCTTCTTAAATGGGGATGACAATCACACACACACACCCCTCACAAAGTTAATGTATGGCTTTGACATAATTGTGTATAGGAAAAACTCTTTCGTGAGTAGCAAAATTGAGACTCCAAGAAGCTAAAATTAGTATTCAACAGGCATTCCCTCTAAGACGGGCATTGTAGCAGTGTTTCCACTTGTAACATCTCATTTAATTTCCCAATATATCTATGACATGTTGCTTTTTTTCCTTCCCATCTTCTGTAAGGGGAAACCGAGGCTCACTTTTAACACCAGGTTTTTCATCTAAATCTTCTGTCTCCATGGAACTGTTTTTCATACACTGTGATGCTTCCAATGGTAGTGTTTGCATTTCGGAGGAAAATTTCCGGCAAGGTTGGACGGGTGAAGGTACATTTCCTGCCAAGAGACAACGAGCCAGAGAGAGAACTAGACACACACCCTGGAGAGGCAGTAGAACATTATGGTCAAGCACAAAGCCTCAGGACTCATACCTACCCATTAGCAGCTGGGCACTGCCTGAAAAAGGCATTTACCAAGTGTAAAGTATCCTCAACTGTAAATGATGATAAGAGTATCTACATCCAAAGATATGGGGGAGAATTAAATGAGTCAGTCCATTCAGTTCAGCACTTGGCACATCATGAAAGCTAATGTTAACTATCATTTAGCATCATTTGCTCCGAATACAAGACAGTCCATGAAAAAGGAATTGAGAGCTACAGTGTGAAGTGGGAGACAAAGGAAGAGACAGGAATCTTGAGCCTGTTCATCTCTATGATTTGAAGGAGAAAGGGGCAAAGACTGAATAAATCCCTGATATCAGTTACAGTCTAGATTAGGCAGGGTCCATCCACTTCATTTGCTGTTCTGCTTTGGTTTGGTTTACAGTATGTCATTTATCAGGAGCCTTCTGTTTGCCACCTGAAATTTTTTATTTAATCAGAGCTGCTAATGGGAAAGGTCATGATTTGGGAATTAGAAGGAGATGCCAAAAAGGAGCAATAGTAGAAGAAATCCTTTAAAGCTTATTTTGCGCATGTGTAGCCCATAGCTCATTTGACCCTCACAGCTATGCCTGCTGCTATGCAGGACAAGGAATTTCATACAGTTTACAGATAAGGAAACTGGGACTCTGAGGAATAAGAAAAGAAGAGAAGGAAACTGGCAATTGTTGAACAACTACTAAGTAACATAATTTACTAACAATTTTTTTTAAGTAGCTACCCAAGGTAGGCGTCAGAGATACAGAGCTAACTAGTTGCATCTCCTACCCTCAAGAAACCCAGGCTGATGGACAGCCTAAAGACCAATCATTTCAATACAAGGTGGTAATTTTTTTTTGTTTGTTTGTTTGTTTGTTTTAAGATTTATTTATTTATTTATTTATCTCCCCCTTGCTGCCTGTGCTTGCTGTGTCCATTC
>JAQZBX010061641.1:0-17067 GCA_029593785.1 Cabassous unicinctus
TTTTTTTTGTTTTTGAGATGAAAAAGTTCCCCTACTCTTAAGAAAAGATTGATTTTTCTGTAGCCACAGTGACAAGTAGCCACAAAATGGGTTTTAAGTTTGCTTACTCAAAGGAATGACAATTCTATTGCCATGGAATCATCAGAGCTGGTTTCAAACCTGTTTCATCAGTCAACAACAATTGACTTCAGCAAAGATGTTTCCACCAGCCAACAAGCCAGCATCAGCCCCTTGAAAGTCAGCCAGTCAGGAATGGACTGGTTCCAACGCACAGGCTTCTGAAAATGAGCCTGTTTCAAGAGTTTCACCTGCATCATCCTGCTTCCACAGTCTTGCCACGCCTACCTCTCAAAGTCCACCAATCCCTGAACTCCACGCTTCCTAAATGCCCTATGTGATTAATTTCCTGCTTGTTTTAGTTTCCTTGGCTGCTCAAGCAAATACCATGCACTGGGTTGGCTTAAACACTGGAAATTTATTGGCTCATGCGTTTGAGGCTAATAGAAGTCCAAATCAAGGCCTCATGAAGGTGATGCTTTCTCCCTGAAGACTGTGTGCTCTTGAGCTGGCTGCTGGTGATCCTTGGTCCTTCGCTCCATTGTCACATGGCAATGCCCATGGTGGCCTCTCCTGGCCTCTCTCTTGTCTTCTGGGTTCTGTTGCTGCTCGGCTTCTGGCTGCTCTCTGTGGCTTTCTCTCTGTCTGAATTTTACCCAAAGCTGCCTCTGCTATTGACGAATATGTCTTTCCATCTCCTTCCCCATAGCTATTGCCCTAGTTTTGGTTCTCATCACCCCAATTACATCTTCATCAAGTATTTCTAACTGGTCTATCTCTCTCTAGTCATGTTTTGCTCACATTCTTCTTATGCAAATCTGCTAGAATGATCTATCTAAAATGCAGTTCTGACCACATTACTCCTCTGGACAAGAAAAGTCAAAGACTTCCCTGTAGCTACGGTGTAAGAGACCCAATTCCTTATTGGTCTTTTGTGATTTGGCCCTCCATGGGGGGCTCTTCCTACTTCTCCACTTCCTTGCCTCAAAAATCCCTGCTTTATTTGTCTAAAATCCAACTTCACTTCCCTACCTTTTCTCATGCTCTCTCCTCTGGTCTGAATGCCTTCCCTGCCCTTCTGTTCTACTTTTCCTGACTAATGCTACATTATCTTTTAAGACTCAGAGTAGGTGTCATTTCTTCCAGGAACCTTTCCTGACATCCTTCCTACCCATGATCTACTGGGTTAGCAGCCCTCTTCAGTCCTTCTATATTCTAAGTGCATTTTCCTATTGTGTTATCACCATATTATTCTGTAATTATGTGCTCATATATTTGAGTTCCTTGTTGTTGTGTGAGCTCCACGTTCGTCTTAGGGTCTGCAGAGTTATCCTGGTATCCAGCATTTAGTAGGATCTCAGTCAATGTTGTTGAATGAATAAATTATTACCCTTCTTCTGAGACTTTCTCTAGTGACATGAGAGTGGAACCTTCTCAAATTAGTCTTTCCTGACGATCGAGTTGACCTCCAAACCCAGGATATTCTCAGTGTGACCTGTACTACATCAGCAAAATTCAGAGGAGATAAGCATAGTTTTTCTTTGTGATGAGACTAGAGAAAGTAATAAGAACTGTTGTAGCCAGTCTTCCAATAGCTTTCAGTGATCAACTCCTATTATTCACTCGTTGCATAATCCCTCCCATAGAGTGACCTATGTGATCAATTGGATATTGTGAAAATGACATTGTATAACTTCTGAGGCTAAGTCACGCAAGACATTGTGGCTCTTTTCCCTCTCTCATTCTTGGATCATTCACTCTGGGAGAAGCCAGCTGGCATATCATGAGGACACCTTCACAGCCAGGTCCATGTGGTGAGGAAATGCAGTCTCCTTCTAGAAGTTGTTTGAGTGCACCATCTTGGAAGCAGTGCCTCCAGCTCCAGTCGAACCTTCAGATGACTGCAGCCCAGCTGTCCTTTTGACTGTTACACATGAGGGACTCTGAGTCAGAACTCCCCGGCTAGGCAGCAAATGCTTTACCCACAGAAACTGTGAAATAAAACATGTCTATTTTTGTTTTAAATGGCTAAATTTTGGGGTAATTCATTTTGCAACAATAGGTAACAAACACAGGAACTATGCCTTATACTTTTGGGGTTTCTTCATATGTCTTCTCAATATAACTTTTTGCACATCAGAAATGATTACTAAATGTGGTTTTTAATATACAAACATATATACAATGAGCCAATAACCCGTAAAGTAGCTGGGGTAAACTGTTTTCCTTGAACTGTGCTCAAAGAAGAAAAGTGCAGTTAGTGATAGATGTAGGATCCAGATACTCTGTGGACACCTGTGAGTTTTCCATTAGGGGTACTTATTTAAGTGAAGTTAATGAATTTGGGGTGAGATGATGTAGCTTTGATGGCTACTCTTTTTCTTTACCTCTCAAGACTGTACACCTTCTAAATGTAAAGAGCGCTGCTAAGTTTGCATTAATCCCAACATTTACTTTGTGTACAGGTTAGTCTTCATTTGAGATCAGAAGGATGTTCTGCCTGATTTTGAAGAATAATTTATACCAGGGGATACAATGTTGCACTGGGATAGTGTTTCATTCTTTAGCTCATTCATTCATTCATCCCACAAATATTTATTAGTGAGAGTATTGGTCTTGATGCTCTGGAAGACCAAAGTAGAAGCAGAGTAATGAAGAAGAAAGAGCTCAGCCACTGGAATCAAATGGACCTGAGTTCAAATTCTTGTATTATTTGAGGCAGCTCAATAAATAATTTCTGATTCCCAGCCTGGCTCTTGAACCTCCTGAGAAATAAGACAAAAAGTAAGGCAAGACATAGCAGCCAACATATCACCACTTTTCTGAAGAATGATTTTGGAGAATGTGGCTTATTTCTGCAAGCGAATTCACAATTCTGAACCTCAGAGTCAGGCAGACTTGTCTACTTCCTGGGGGCTACAGAAGAGCAGAAATCATGCTCCCGGGGCACACCCAGGAGAGAAGCAGAGGAAGTGGCCCCACAGTTTCTTGCTCCAAAATCACTGCATTTGTTTCCTTGGGCTGCTATAACAATGTACCACATCTTGGTGGCGTACAACAACAGAAATATATTTCTCACAGCTGAAAGTCCAAAATCAAGATATTAGTAGGCCCATGCTCCCTCCAAAGGCACTGGGAAGCATCCTTCCTTGCCTCTTCTAGCTTCCGATGGTGGCCAGCAACCCTTGGCATTCCTTGGCTTGTAGATGCACACTCTAAAGCAGGGCTTCTTAACCTTTTCTGTTCCACGGACCCCTTTGCCAGCCAGGTGGAAACCACGGACCCCTTACTAAGTCCACACTGTACTGTGTATTATTTAATAAGTATATCATACCCACACCAACATGTCCCCACAAGAATAATGTTTTTTTGAATTTCAATTCAAGCTCACGGACCCCTTGTTGAACCCCTGCTCTAATGTTTGCCTCTGTCTTCAAATGGCCTTCTCTCTATCATATCTGTGTCTCTGCACCCACATTTCCTTCTTCTTTTAAGGATGCCAATCATTGGATTAGGGCTACCATAATCCAATATGACCTCATCTTAACTTGATTATATCCGTAAAGACACTATCCAAATAAACTCACAGTCACAGGTCCTGGGGATTAGGATTTGGGTGTATCTTTTTGAGGAATGTAATTCAAAGTAGATAAATTATATCACTTGCCCTGAGGCAAAGTCAGTGCCAGGGTGATGCTAGGTAACTCTTCCAGCAAAACCAGGTTCCCAGACCCCAGCACATCGGTCTGCCTCAGGAAACACCAGAGAATCAGAGGAAGATGAGACAAGGGGAGATAGAATCTCCATTCTGTCTTCTCCAGACTATGCTAAATGTCTGGAATCTGTGAGCTTAAACTTCACTGGGAACCAATTCTCCCAGCCCCACCCTCTGCCACGTCTGGTAGGATAATCCTGTGTACACACCCATGGACAGCTCCTGTCTCAGAGAAGCATTTGGGGCATCGCTGCCTCCCAGCAAAGGTTAGCAATTTGCAATGACGGCAACCCAATCCACTAGCAGTCAATGTCTCTGTCTTTGCAATCCAATATATTCATAACCTCCCAATTTGCATTTCTCATTTGCATGGCCTTCTTACGCCTGGCACTATCAATTTAAATCTAGAGCCTCGCTTAGTGCTCTGTAGTGCAAATGGAATTTCAAGCACTGTAATTTAAACACAGCAAACATTTTTCTGAGCCCCTAATACCTAAAAGGCTTTTGTTCTGTGGTTGAATCTTTGCCTTGGTCACACCTGCTCAGGAAAACCTGTACCTGTGTATGTGAAGGGGCAACACCTGTACTTGGAGGCCCCCATGCCCCCACCCCTTGCTCATGGCCCACAGGTTGGCTGGGGCCTGCAGGAGCAGCGCTGGCTCACTAGACCCACGAGGCCGGCACCTACTGGGGCCACCTGCGTGACCCTCTTTCGGCTGAGGTGCCCATGCCGCCACCTTCGAAGTCCTTGTGCTTTTTTGGTCGCTGTGTGGCCCCTGTGTCTTTGCGGATCCTTGCACTGCCTCAACTCTGCTCAGCTTTTGGCCGTGTGAAAGCTGCCCCGCCCCTCTAGAGACCCTCAAAGGCCTGTGAACAAAGCAGGCGTAAATTGCAAGGTCAAAACACTATGTAGCTTAAGGCTTAAATCTTTTGCCCAGGCTGTGGCAGCAAGAAGCCCACTGCACAGCTGCATTGAGCATTGCAGATGAGCCTCTACAAACGTCCAAGGTCAAAAGACCTGTGCAAAGCCATTTGTCTGGCTCCATCACTCTTCATATGCTTTAGTCCTCAAAATTTTACTCCTCTCTTTCCAAGGACTACTGGCTTGCTGTGCCGGATTTTGGTGTGATTGAGATTATATCCTGTTTCAGTCAGGGTTTTCCAGAGAAACAGAATCAACAGGATATGTGTGTGTGTGTGTGTGTGTATAAAGAGATTTATTATAAGGAATTGGCTCATGCAGTTGTGGGGACTGGCAAGTCTGAATTTAGCAGAGCAGGCTGGAAGCTGGAAATTCTGGTAAGACTGATGTTGAAGTCTTAAGTCCAAACTCCTTAGGCTAGAAACTCAGGAAGGAGTGGAGGTTGTAGTCTTGAGGCAGAATTCCTTCTGATTCCTGAAGCCTTCAGCTCTCATGCTTAAGGCTTCCAACTGATTGGATAAGACCCACCCACACATTATGGGGGGTAATCTCATTTACTTAAAGTTAGCTTACTGTAGATGTGAACCCCATCTATGCAATACCTCCAGGAGGCAACAAGGCCAGAGTTCGACCAAACAACTGGACACCACAACCTAGCCAAGTTGACATATAAAATTAACCATCATATATCCTATGGCAGTTTGAGATTATTATATGAATGCCCCAAATAGAAAGATTATGTTTGTAAACTAATCTATTCTGGATATAATACCCTTTGGTTGTATTAAATTCAGCGAGGGGCCTCTGATTAAGTTTACCTGATAAAATCAATATGGGGTTTCTGATTGGGTTATATCAGTAAGGTGTAACTCAGGTTGAGTCCCTGCTCCCTTGGTGGGCTGATATAATGGACACTCACTCAAGAAGACATGTGGAAGAGGAGAGAACTTTGTCATTTTTGACCCTGCAGCCCTGGGGAAAGATGAGCCATTTGCCTGATAGTTTACAGCTGAGATTGGGAAGAAGCTGGATATAGGAAGCCCTGAGAGATGAACCCTAACTAAGAGAGAGCGGACTGAAGCCTGGAGGGAAAGGAGAGACCAGGCAGAGATCACCTGCCATCTTGCTTCAACATGTGGCAAAAGACTTCGGTGAGAAAGTCGCCTCAAGTTGGACTCTTTAGGGTCTTGTAACATAAGCTTTTACCCCAAATAAATACCCTTTATAAAAGCCAACGATTTCTGGTACTTTGCATCTGCACCCCTTTGGCAGACTGATACATATCCCCAAACCTATAAACCCTTTTCCGTTGGCCATAGCAACTGGAGCTACTCCCAAAAGACTTATGGTGCTTAGGAGCAGAGGAAAACTTGTGTTCTCTGCAAAAGAAGAAGAGGAAAGCTCTGTCCAGATGCTCCTTCCAAATCAAACCATCACATTTAGTCACTGCACCTCCTGTTGGGAGGCAAGAGCAAGATGGCAGAGAGAGACCAGGAGTGTTACATGAATGGGTTCCTGTGGTAGGCTGAATTATGTACCCCAGGAAAAAAAACAAAAACATTCTTAATCTTAATCCATTCCTGTGGGTAGTAGGACCCTTTGAAGATGTTATTTTTAGTTAAGTTGTGGCCCTGCTGAATGAGGTTGGTCCTTAATTCTGTTACTGGAGGGCTTTGTAAGAGAAAGCCACATGAAGAAGGAAGTCGGAAGTCAACCGGAATCCAGAAGAAAAGGAAGAGGACATCTCCAGGTGATGGGAAAGCCAAGGAATCCAAGGATGGCTGGCCAGTCGAGAACACTACTGAACATGGGAGAAGGAAAGCGTTCTAGCCTCTGAAACCATGAATCAATAAATTCCTATTATTAAGCAAACCCACTGTGTGGTGTTTGTTTTAGCAGCCTGAAACTAAATCCGTTTTTGGTACTGAAAGCAGGGTGCTGCAATTACAAACATCTAAAGATGTGGTGATGGCTTTGGAATTGGGTAATGTGTAGAAGCGGGAAGAACTGTGAGGCACTCAGTGGAAAAAGCCTAGATTGCTTTGAAGAGACTGTCAGTAGAAATATGGATGTTAAAGGTACCTCTGATGAGGCCTTAGAAGGAAATGATGAATGTGTTATTGAAAACTGGAGGAAAGGCAATTCTTGTTATAAAGTGCCAGAGAAATTGGTGAAATTGTGTTCTGATGTTGGATGGAAGGCAGAAATCGCAAGCTATGAACTTAGACATTTAGCTGAGGAAATGTCCAAACTAAGTGTAGAAGGTGCAGTTTGTTTTCTCCTTGAAGCTTATAATAAAAGGTGAGAGGAAAGGGATAAGCTGAGAATTAAACTCTTAAGCACAAAGGAATCAGAAGCTGATGATTTGGAGAATTTTGAGCCTTTGTAGACAGCATACTCTGAGACAAGGGCCAGAAGCAGCTCTAGCAGGGACCACCCTGAGCTTCCAGGAAGTGAGCCCTGGAACAGGTTTCCACATTAGGGTTTAATGGAACAATGCTTTGTAAAGAGGGTGCTGCTGAACATGGACCCAGCCAGCCATTTCAGTGGATGTCAGGATTGAAAATGCAGTTATTTTAGTTTCCTGGATTGCTCAGACAAATACCATGAAATGGATCAGGTTACACGATGAGAATTTATTTGCTCATGGTTTTGTTAGGAAAAAGTCCAAATCAAGGCATCATCAAAGTGATGGTTTCTCCCTAAAGACTGTGGCACCAGCTGGCTGCTGTCAACCTTTGTTCTGTAGCTTGTCACATGGCGAGGCACATGGTAGCATGTGTTGGCCTCTCCATTCTCTTCTGGGTACCACTGATGTTCAGTTTCTGGCTGCTCCCTCTGGCTTTCTCTCATTCTGTCTGAATTTCATTCTCCTTATAATGGACTCCAGTAATAGGATTAAGAGCCATCCTGACTAGTCTGGGCCATACTGAAGTAACCTCATCAAAAGGTCCTACTTACAACAGGTTCACATTCACAGGAATAGGTTAGGTTTAAGAACATGTTTTTCTGGGGTACGTACAGCTTCAAACCACCATGGCAGTTATCCAGGAAAGATCTGTAGAAAGTCCTTTTGTCTGTTGATTTGGACCCCCTTGAACTGCACACAAAGCCAACAAGGTATTTGAGAAATTTATACAAACAGAAACACTGCCACTCTGGACTGAAAGGACGGAGAAGGGATGAATTGAAGGAAGAATGACTTCAAGTGCAGAACCATGGAAACAGATGTCTGGAGCAAAGAGATCATCTCAGGCCAAGAGAACAAGCCCACCCATGTATGTGGAAAGCACAGATCTGCACTTGTGCTTGGAGTGGGCAGGTCATCTGCCTCGGTGCTTGGAAGGGGTGAGCTTTGCACCTTGATGTTTAGGGAGAGTGCTGCCACCCCAATGCTTGGAAATGGTGGGGCCTATGTCCCGGTATTTTTGGGGAGCCTGGCCACAATCCTGATGTTCAGAGAGGGTATGGTCTACACCCTAGTGTTCATAGAAAGAACTGGGAAGGGTGAGGCTGCCACTTTATCAGGCCCAGAGAACAAAGCATCAATTCACAGATGACTTTCAGACTTTGAGATCTAATGGACTTTACCCTGCTGGGTTTTGTATTTTCTGGACCTATTGACTGCTGTTTTTTTTTTTTTTTTTTCCAATTTCTCCCTTCTAGAATGGGAATGTTTCTTCTATGCCTGTCCTACCATTGTATTTTGTAAGCAAATAATTTGTTTTCTAAATTTCACAGGTCCATTATATGGAGGAGAATTTTGTCCTTGGGCAGACCATACCCTTAACTGATTTTGATGAGACTTTGTACTTAGCATTGTTCCTGAAAGGACTTAAAGCTTTTGGGATGTTTTGATGGAATAAATGTATTTTGCATATGGGAAGAAATGTCTTTTTGGAGTCCAGAGAGCAGACTTTGGTAGGTTGAATTATGTACCCCAGGGGAAAAACAAAATAAAACAAAACATGTTCATAATCTCAATCCATTCGTGAGGATGTGAATGGATTGGGATGTAAATAGGACCTCTTGAAGTTATTACTTTTAAGTTAAGGTAAGCCCCAACTAAATGAGGTTGGACCTTAATCTTAATCATTTATTACTGGAGCCTTCATGAAGAGAAAGCCATGCAGAGGAGAGGAAAGTGGAAATCAACAGAACCAGAAGAGAGAGGAGAGGACAAAGCCATGTGACAGGGAAGCCAAGGAATCCAAAGATTGCCAGCCAGTCAGAATGCTGCTGAGCCCTGGAGGAAGGATGCCTTCAGGCCTCTGAAACCGTGAACAAATAAATTCCTGTTGCCAAACCAACCCATAGTGTAGTATTTGCCTTAGCTTCGAAACTAAGATAGTGCCCTTCTCTTGAAAGGAAACACCAGGAGAGAGACAGAAATAGTATCTTGCAAATAACATCTTAGCTCAGCTTTCTCCTCACTATTCATTACTTTAAACTTGATCAGCTATGGTTTTCTCATCTTTAAAATGGGGATAGTAGTATCTACATGGAACAATCATTATATGGATTAGTGATAATACATTTATACAGTATTATAAATGTATTGTTTTATACAGTAAGTACTTAATAAATACAGTTCCTGACTTCAAATCAGTCATAGTCCAGAGGGGAGAGAAACATGCATAACTAAGAATATTACAGAGTAGGGTAAGTACTATTATCAAGGAATAAGCCAAGTGCTCTAAAAGCCTAGACAAGTGAAAATTTAATTCTGACATGGGTTGGAGCTACTGTGGTTGATTTCATGAGAGGGATGCCTCTGGAGCAGTGTTTTAAGATTTCATGACAGGCTCCCCTGTCCACCCATCGCTTTGATCATCAACTGTCTTAGAGGCCCTGGGAAAGCAGAGAAGTAAAAGATAAATAACAGAATTATTGAATCTGTAGACCCAACTGGAGAAACATCACACACACACACACTCTCACACACACACACACACACACACACACACACACACACATACGTATAGACAGCACAGGGCCAAGAGAAATCTAAGGTACTGTATTTGCAAAGTGGGACAAATGAAGTGGTGTAAGGCATACATGCTTGGTTTGGTCAGAGTGTGTAGGAGTGAGAGGTCAGGAAGGGTTCATAGAAGTTGCTCTCATGTGTTTTAGAAGCTTTAATGTTAAGAAATAAATAGGAGAGGGATGGGACTATGGGAAAAATATTTGAAAGCAAGATTATTTAATATTTACGTGCAAGTAAGTAAAGAAATGAATGTGGTCAGAATAATGAAGACATAATGGAGTAGGCTCCTTTGGAGAGATTTGTTCCTTGGGAAACACCCAAGTTTGGTTGGAAAATTCAGATATGAATCAAAGAGCAAAAAGGAGCATGTGGTTTAGAAACCAGCCATTTTCCATCCCTGTGTAGTCATGCCTTCCTCAGGACATTTCTTTTTATATCTAAGATCTTTAGGATCATGGTTTTATAACAAATATTAAGTTCGTTTAGAAAGCCTGCCAATGACGCAGGACCCATAGCACTTAAGGAGAGAAAGAAACCATGACATGATGCTCCGATAAGATATCGTTTATCTTTGAGTAGGAACATATTTTAAGTAGGTAAACTGCAGTTGGAAAAATCAATGTTATTTCATAATCTACACTTATGCCTATTTTGTGGGTATTTCAATTAATGAAAAGTTCAATGAAAAGAATAAATGGTTAGTTGGACTACTTATTGGATGGAAATATATTTAATGGCCTCCAATGTCTTGGCTCTAGTCAGATTTCTTGTTTGAAAGAAAGTAAATTGCATGGTCTAACTCAGCAAACTGTAGACAGTGGTCTGTGTCATACACTATTAAGCTTGTGACCAGTGACTTTTTCGTGGAATAGAAGGAAACTTCTAGCACAGTGAGAGAGGAGCCTTCTCTCCCAGCTTGGTGGTGCTCTCCAGCAGAGAGCTTGCATCATTTAACAGCAGATCAGTTTATTGACTATCATAAACTCAAGTCTCACTGAAGCACGAATAAATAAATTAGTACCTTGAAAGTACATAACAGGAAAAGGAAGTAGAAAATAGCCACAGGATCACAAGAGTGCTCTAAAGTACAGTGGTTTGGCTATGACAAGTGTTGAATCAGATATTCCACTGCCCAGATGTGCCCCTAAAAAGAATATACATCCTTCAGGCCAACACCAATTCCACTGATAACTGAGTTATTTCCATCACTCTTTTTAAATAATTTACAAGGTGATGAAAGTGGAAATTTATAGAGAATTAGCTGGGGTTTGGGTTATCCCCTGTGGCCTCAAAAGAGAACAAAACCAGTGGACTACCTAGCCTTGTGCTATAGGCTGTACTGGTCTCCAGAAAGGCTTCTCCTAGAGACTCGTGTTAGGACTGGAAATTCATTAAGCTGGTTGACTGTACCTCGTCTTCCCAAGGGAATATCCCTGGGAGTGTCTCCATTACTTGGCTCCATTTCCTGCACTCTAAATTGACACTGTGTGTGTCTGTAAGGTCAATATTGAAGCTTATGGCTCTTTCCTCACACATTGTAGTCGAGAGTAAGTTTCTATTCAATGTTCTAAATGCTACCTGATTAGCTTGATAGGGCTGTAGTGACCCAGATGTGTGTTTTGTTGAGTCTCCAGAATATCCCAGCAAATATCTATTACTCTCTTTTTGATGAAATGACCTCAATTGCAGAAGGACAAGTTCATCATACTCCCTATTTGATGGAAAATTGGTCTGATAAATTAATTATTGTAGGGATAACCTATTTCCCCCTCCAATGTCCATTCTGTCCCCCTCCCCCCCAATGCTGCCCCATCAAATGGCAAGCATCCTGTCCTAAGATAGAAACCAAGTTGATAGCAATGTGGTTAACGTGGATATCTGGGGCAATGTGATTTCCACATACTGATTTCCTTCACTCCAACAGTTATTCAGGGAAACAAATTGGGGATTAAACTAACCACACAATCCTGTAGATGACACCATGTTCTAGTTATTTCTATTATACAGAAATGTGACCAGAGCTCTCAAGGAGACAACCAAGTCAGCTTGGTCTAAGTCTTCTCTTATTGGCAAATTCTCCTCAGGTGATTTTGGGTATTTTTTTTTTTTTTAGGGTACAAGGGCCGGGGACTGAACCCGAACCTCACATGTGGGAAGCCAGCACTCAATCACTGAGCCACCTTGGTTCCCAATTTTGGGTAATTTAATAGCAGGGAAAGGCTATGCAAATGGAGCTGAGCCTTCAGAAACCATTCTTCCACAAGCAGCCAGACAGAAAGAATTGGAGAAGTTGCTGTTAGGACTAATTGCTGTAGCAACCCATCTTGCTGACTGGTGCACCCTTCTTATGCTATGGGATGCATAGATCTTTCTCTAGCATACTTGTCAGCAGGTGTGATCAGTTAAGTCTTCCAACAAGTGGGCTGGAATCCGAAAATGCAGTGCTACTTGATCCAGAAAATCCCAGTCTTCCTTGGCGCCTTTGCTGGGTGAAATAAACCACAGGCCCATTTTCCCCTGTGGGCAGAAGGCCAACTTGACAGATGGTGAGGTGGCAGCTGCCCAGAGATGGAGGCTGTATCTGGAGAGTTGCTCTGGGGAAGGGCAGGCTGCCGGCTTAGATGGAACAACCTGTTTTTCAACCTGCGATGCTCGGCTGAGATGGGATGAAACAGAGCTCAAGTAGATTGTTACTAACCTAACATGTGCAGAAAGAGGCTGGAGGCATTATGATTTGGTGTTTTGACCTGGCTGAATCCCAAGGGGTGGCAGGAATTGTGGTGGAAGGATCCTGATCTTCAGCATGATTCTTGTCTTCACCTGGGGATCTGGTGATGCTGGGCAAGGATGACTAGGATGAATTGAATATAAAGGAAAGCATACTGAGAGAAGCTTGTACATTTTGGTGGATCTACTAAGAGGGAACAGCAGCATCAGTTTATGTCCAGTATTGGCCTAGGGAGGAGGATTGGGGAGCACAGGTTGCACAGAGACTGTGAGGTCTTCATAATTCTTGCTTCATGTCCAATTGGGTTAAAGAAACAGGTATTTGGAGAAATGGAAGGTGTGATGCTGGTGTGTGAATGCATGTATGTTGAGGGTTGGGGGAGGAGGAAGAAGAGTACCCATTGACTAAACTATCCCAGCCCTGTAGCTGAGAGTGGAAGCACATCTTGGCGGCTAAGTGCCATGGAGTGGCTCTCATCTGAACGTCAGGCCTGACATAAAGAGATGAAAGCTGACATGCATGTCTCTGAACCAGCTGCTGCTGGCAGATTTGGTTTCTAGAACTGGAGGGGGTTGAACCAGACTTCAGAGTAGAACCCAGCTTTTCTCTGTGACTTCCCTTGCTTGTCCAGCTTTGGAAAAGTGCCTTGAACCCTCTTTGCTTATTCTGCACCTTGTTTTGGAATGTGGGGGTACTTGTCATTAGTGTGCTGTTCTTGGCCTTTGGGATCTTGGCTAATGGTAGGATAAAAGAGTCCAGGTCTGGATTTGCTTACATGCGTCCTCCAAGAGCAGGGCTATGGTGGAATACAGTTAGGGATGTGTGCCTTAGGATTTCCTTCATATTTAAGAATATTAACAAGGCACTTGTGGTGGCTTGGAGCTCTGTACCCCAGAAAAACATGTTATTAAAGTTAATCTATTCCTGTGGGTGTGAATCTATTGTCAATAGGAGCTTTTGATGAGGTTACTTTGGTTAAGGTGTGACCTAGCTGCATCAGGATGTCTTAATCCTATTACTAAGGACCTATAGGGAAGGCCACAGAGGGAGAGAGAGCCAGATGGAGCAGCCAGAAGCTGAAAGTCAGTGGGACCTGGCAGAGAAGGGAGAAGCCAGGGGAGGCCACCATGTACATTGCCATGTGACAGAAAAAGCCAGCTCCAGTACGCCACAGTCTTCTGGGAGAAAGCACTGCCTTGGTGACACCTCGATTTTGGACTTCTCTTAGTCTCAAAACTATGAGCCAATAAATTTCCGTTGTTTAGGCCAACTCATTGTATGGCATTTGATTTAGCAGCCAGGAGACTATAGCAGCATGTGTGCAGGACTACAACAGCTGCTGAAGTGAGTATTAGTGATATTAATTAATTAATTAATTCATTCATTCGACATCTACTGTGGGCAAGGCACTGTTCTGAGCACTGGGGATTGTTATGGGCTGAACTGTAAAATGGTATGTTGAAGTCCTAACCCTCAGTACTTGTGAATGTGGCTTTATTTGGAAAGAGGGCCTTGTCAGATGAAATCAAGTTAAGATGAGGTCATGGTGACTTAGGGTGGGCCCGAGTCAAATATACCCAACGCCCTTATAAGAAGAGGGGAAGAGACAGAGATATAGACACAGAGGGAAACTGCTACGTGAAGACAGAGCCTGAGATTTGAGTTTTGCTGCCACAAGCCAAGGATGGCCAATAACTGCCAGAAGCTAGAAGAGGCAAGGAAGTACTCTTCCCCGGAGCCTTTGAAGGGCGCATGACCCTGTTGATACCTTGATTTCAGACTTCTAGCTTCCAGAACTGTAAGACAACAAATTTCTCTTGTTTTAAGCCACCCAGTTTATGGTACTTTTAAATGGTAGACCTTGGAAACTATTACATGAATAGAGCAATAGAATATTTTTGGTACTAACAAACTTTATTTTTAGAGACGTTTTAGATTTACAGAAAAATCACACCGAAAGTATAGGGAATTTCCATATACTTCCCCCGCCCCCCCCACACACCTGCACATATAGTTTCCCCTATTATTAACATCTTACATAGTGTGGTACATTTATTATAATTGATGAACCAATACTGAAGCATTTCCACTAACCAAAGTCTATAGTTTTCATTATGGTTTACACTTTGTGCTGTACTGTTTTATAGGCTTTGACAAACGTATAATGTCATGTGCCCGACATTGCAGTATCATACAGAACAATTTCACTGCCTTAAAATGCCCTGTGTTGCCCCTCTTCATCCCTCCCCCTCCTTTCTGAACCTCTGGTAACCACTATTTTTGTATCAATGCTCCAGTTTCTTCCGTTAACACAAGATAATAACTACAATAACAATAAATCTACTTTGGTCCATGGTTACATTCCCTACTTATGTTTGTTCGTTCCTCAGTCTTGAGGGATTTGGAATGATGTCTGCTCTGACTGCTTCAGGCTGAAAGGGAACTTAGATATTATGGGGCAGATGGACAAAATTTCTGCCCCCTTGGAGCTTACAACAGAGTGGGGGAGGCTGGAGTTAAGACAAATAAATAAGCAATGAAAGCATGGTGAGCAGGATGGTGGACCCTCGAGACAGACTGCCTGGTGTTCCAACCCTGGCTTCACCATTTAGTAATCATGTGGTCTTGGGCAAGCTACTTAATTTCTCCATGCCTTAGTCTCCTCATCTGTGAAATGGGATTAACTAGAGGACTCATCTTGCATTGTTGCTGTGAGGGTTAAATGAGATAACAATGGTTAAACTCTTAGAATAGGGCCATCTAGAAGGATTTGCTATTATTGTGTTGATGTTAAATGGTGTTACATGCTCTAGAGAAAAATGAAACTGGAAAGGTCAGGGAGTGGGAAGGATCAGTTTATGTTTCATGTAGCACTATCAGGAAACGTCCCACTGAGAAGAGGACATTTGAGCAAAGACCGGAGGAGGTGAGGCCGTTTCTGGAGGAATAGCTCATCCAGTAGAGGGAACTGCAAAGGTTCTTAGTCTGCGGGAATCAGGTATATTAAAATAGCAGTGAGAGACCAATGTGGCAGGAGCAAGGGAGCAAAAGAGAGAGTGTGGAAATGAAGGGGGTGGCAGAGACCAATCAATGTTGGACCTTGTAGGTCACTGCAAAACAGAACATAAGAAAAGATCCCTGACCTCAATACATTGATTGCTTTCTTGGCAAAGGTGACAATCTGGAGGCTATTGTTGACAATAATCGTGGGGTTTTCAATTCAGAGACCTGTGGACATAATTTCAAAATTTCTCTTCTGTATGTTTAATATTTGGCCTACAGGTCTGTGATAGATGAGATAAGTCCTTGAGTTTGCTATGAAGCCAATTCTTTTTCTATGACCAAAGAATAATTTAACAATGATAATGGGAAAAAGAAAAGAAAAAAGTACCTATGATTCTGTCACTGTACTAAAAATAACTGTTTTGATTTTCCTACATTTCAGACTGGAAGCTTTGAAATAAAATGGGGATAATAGTATCTCCTCACAAAGTTGCTGACGATGTAACAAAGATCTCAGCTGGATTTGACTATGAATGGAGAGTGAATACTGGCAGCATGAATGTCCACACACAGAGGCTGCGGGTCCTTGTGTGGTCAACAACAAACACAAATCATTCCCACAGTTGGGATTCAGGAATAGATAGGTATGTTTAACAGATTGAGGAAGGTCCAGAGAGATCCAGGTTGCTTGGAAGGAAGGCAAAGCCCCTGAGGGGTAAAAAGTCACCATAGGACAAAAAGAAATCAGGAATCCCCATTTTATAGATGTGTAAACTAAGATTCAGAGAGATTATGAGTGTGAGATTGTGATTGTGGGCTATCTCCCCAAACCCTTGTTTGGGATGCCTTCTGTTCAACTAACACTGAGATATGGATTTACAGGTTTTAGCAAGAGTTAGTAGGAAGTCAGCATCTATGGGGTGTGTCCATGTGGCTTTGAGCCCCACAGCTACCAGAGGCAACCTACACAGATCTGGGTGATGCCCAGCTCCTATTGATCCACTCCCACTGGGGACTCCCAGAATTGCTTGGGTACAGAAGTAGAATTTGCATGACATTGGGATGCCCATGCAAGCAGATGAGATTTAGGAGCTCAGAAGATTCTCGTACTAATGTAGAATTTGAACTCAGTTAGATGTACAGGTTGCTTAGACTTGGGGACATTTAGTTAGATAATGACATACAGAAGATGCTCAATAAAATGGAAGCCAGTAATTTCCATGTTCTGCTTCTTGTATTTTAAATTAAATACAGGCTATTGTCATTTCCTAGCTTCTCACTGACTATGAAGGGCAATTCACATCAATAAAACATTATTTACTACTCGCTCGCTGAGCTCCCCTGTGGGGCAGGCACCGCAGGCCTACAAAGATGTCCTGGGACTGACATATAATTAGATTGATAGCCAATTTGTGGGGGAGATTAAAAGTGCTCCCACATGAATATACTTTCAGGTGGGGCAGGCCAAATGACAAAAGGGGAGCACAGACAGAGGGCTATGGTGGAAGGAAAGAGGAGAGTCACATGATCATATGCACACATGGTCATGATAGGCTTCGAGGTGGAAGGAGGTGCCGTTTGCCTCAGGACTCGAACGATGGGAGTAAGATTTAAACAAAGGGGAGCCAATTCCAGGCACAGGGACTAGCAGACAC
>JAQZBX010061642.1:0-17061 GCA_029593785.1 Cabassous unicinctus
GTGCTCCAGGCCTCCAGCCAAGATTAGGTCCCCTCCCACACACTGGCTACAACTCCTAACAGAGTTCAAAGGTTCTGACAAGGTTTGCATTTTCAGTCTGCCAACATCCTCCCTATGTTACACATGGTCATGAAAGGTGTCATCAGCATATTATGGTTATTTATTTATTTATTTATTTGTAAAGAAAACTTTTTTTTTTTGGCTCATCAGCTATTCCAGGCCCAGCTGAGGCGTGGGCCCGAGGGCTTTCCACTTCAACTTAGCCTGCCTCTTTTATGCTCTATTTCCCAGCCGTTTCAGTCTCTTAAGGGTGGCCAATAGTGGCAGATGGGACCTGACACTTCAAACAGGAGCGCTATACTCCAGAAGGAAGAGGAATCAATGGGAGATACCAGGCACATTCCCAAAAGAGCAGAAGTCCTGACAGGTGGAAATGAGAGTAGGGTGGACGCAGTTTAAAACTGTTGGTACTCTAAACACTCAGAGGCGGTGTTGCAGTCAGGTGCTGCCATCACAAAATTCTTTAATAAAATGTTGAAGAAATGGGTCTGGTGGAACAGAGTATTTTCTGGGGTTGCTTTGTTGACTGATATCTCATTGATTATATTATAAGCAGCCGTGGAGCTGTTGTTATTAAAGATGAAAATGAAAAGACGGATTGTAGTGTGAGCTCAGAAAAGGACAAAACACCACGTTCAGACAGAATCGGGGGAATCTGAGGTTTTAAATGAGAAGGCAACTAACAGTTCTTAATTAAAGTCATATCTATGACATTATCAATGAAGTTGGAAAAATATGTCTTAATATTATTATTTTTTTAAAATGATGTGTAAGGGACCTGGAACTATGAGAACTGGAAAGGTTGATCTGGGACAGTTGTCTTGGGGTTATGGCATAGAGTACTGGTACGGGGGAGGTCCCTGGGACACCCAGTTAGATCAAGTAGACACTATGGGCCTCTGGTTTTCAAATAAGAGCTTAGGTGTGTGTATATGTGTGTGTGTGTGTGGGGGGAGGGTTGGTAAAATCTGGGGCCCTGGGGACTTCATGGTGAATGGATGAAATTTGTACTTGACACTCTGATGGGTCCAGATGGCCTTGACAAACATGATGAAATAGTCAGAGCCTGAAAGTATGTAGTGAAATAACCCTGGAGTCCCAATAGAGTAGCAATGTTAGTTTATTCATATCTTAGAAAGCAAGACCTTAAGGAGCCTCGGGGCAGGTTGCCCATGGTCTCAGGTAGCTAGAAACACAGAAAAAGGGTTAAGATATTACCCAACTAGAGCTTTTCAAAGAGCAGGCGGGAGATGAATGGGTCACAAAGAAGTCAGAAGACAAGGAGCAGATGTGGGATGTTACCAGATGAAGGGCTCACATTTTTTTTCTATTGAAACAATGTGATTTATTCACCTTCAAGAGGTTTTCAAAACAGTCAGTTCAAATAATCCAGTTTCTACCACCTGTGCAATTTTAAATACAAATGCTTTCCAAACTGCTGCCTGTAATATATGAATTGTTTTCTTTTATGCCAACTAAAAATGGTTTATAATACTACCCAGTTTATTCCTGAATGAAATCTAAAGATTGGTCCCCCTTTTTAAAAATTTTCTTTCAGATTTATCATATCTATTTATATATTTTTAACAATCAAATTTAATATAATAATATTTATATTTTCATTTAAAATCAAATATAAAGTAAAAAGACTTGAAGGAAATACAATATATCAACCACTATGTTAACAATGATTATCTCTGGAAGATAGCATTGTGGTTGACCCTTCGCTCTTTTCTACTTTTCAGATTGTCTCAGGGAACTATTCAATGGATGCTATTTTAAAGTTTTGTCTAAAAATTCCTTCTCCTCTAATATCCTTTTCAAAGCTATTTAGCCTTCTGCTTCTTTAGCATTCACATACAACCTCACCAAAAACAATGATATGAAAAATCAGTCTTCAGAGTTTTATATTTTTTCAGTGTGTGTGTATGGGTATTAGCTTCCACATGATACACATTTATCAGAATCATTTAGTGCCCTGCCTAGTTCATTGCCTGTATTCAAATACCAAGGAACAAAATTAAATAAATTTCTGTTTTTCATCCCTTTTGCGTCTCTATTTGTATATATAGTTTTATAAAAATATAATATTTTCCCCACCCAGAGTATATGTATATTATGCAAATACTTATAATTTTTAGCATTGCTTTTTTTTTTTTTTAGGAAGTTCTGGGGATGAACCCAGAACCTTGTACATGGGAAGCAGGCACTCAACCACTGAGCTACGTCCGCTCCCCAACGAGGGATGGTTTTTCTGTTTGTTTTGTTTTTAGGAGGCACCAGGGATCGAGCCTGGGACCTCGTACATGACAGCAGGGGCTCAACCATTTGCGCTACATCCACTCCCCCAAAGATCAATTTTTGTATAGTCACCTTACTAAGTCTTAACAGTATATTTTCCAGATATTGCAAATTAATACATATGGGGAAATGAAGGAAAGAATGTTACAGAAGTCCTTTAACTCATCACATATTGATTTTTACAGTTCCATAATATTCCGTAACTGGACTCTGACCTAAATATATCTTAGATAGGACTGTGGCATTCCACTGTTGGGATATGTCTGGCAATTTCAGTTAGCTGCATTCATCTCAATATTGAGGACATCTCATAGAGAGCAAGATTCTCCAATAAATGTGCTTCTTTGCCTGGCACTGTAGGAAATTTGTGGCCAGTTGACAAAGGATGCTATTGTGCAGAGGGCTGCTCAGTCATTTTAAATCACACAGGATGTTATATCTGAATCTGTTGTTTAAAAATCATTTTGTCATTCTATTTTAAAACATTAAATATTTTTACAATACATTAAAATGATGGCATGCTAGAGGTATAAAGGCTAATCAGTATTTGGTAAAACCTTCTCATTTTGCAGTTTTACGTAAAGGATTGAGTTCTAAGTAAATGGAAAAATAATTGCCAAAAATGAGTGCATGATATAAAATGGAGGAAATTTAGAAAAATATTTGGAGATCAAAGGATGTGTTCTTTGAGATAATTTTTTTTGGAAAAAGAATAGAAAAAATATTTTAATTTCATGATTAGTGTTTTTCAAGTCCTGTTTAAGAAATTCTTTTCCTATCCCAAGATCTTGAAGATATTCTTTTTTCCTTTTCCTTTAGAATATTATTGTTTTAGTGTTTCTATTTAGGTTTATGATTTTTCTCCAATTAATTTTGGGTATGGTATAAGGTAAGGGTATCAGGATTTATTTTTTCTTATCTAATGAATGGATTCTAATTTGTTGGTAAGATCGTCCCTTCCTTAATGAATTGCAATGGAACCTTTATCATAAATGTGGCAACTGGATATGTGTGCGACTTCCTCTGGAGTCTCTAATCTAATATATTGGTCTATCCTTGCCCTAGTGTCACATTGTCTTGATTTCAGGTTGTATATGTTCTCCAGCTTTATTCTTCATTAAGAGTGCCTTAGTTGTTCTTGTTCCTTTCAATTTACATATAAGTTTTTTTAACCAGCTTGCCAATTTCTACAAAAAAAAAAAAAGAAAAAGCTGGGATTTTGATTGACATTGCATGGGATGGGATCTTTGCAGGAACAGAGGGAGAAGTGACTTTTAATGATAATGATTTATCCAATCCTTGAACATAGTATGCCCCTTCACTTATTTACTTAATTTTAAAATTTTCTTATTTATGTTTTTAAGTGTCAGTGCAGATGCCATGAATATTTTTTTAAAATTATTTAACTTTTGATGCTATTGTAAATGGTGTTTTAATTTTCCATGTTTTTGCTACTATATAGAAGTACAATTAATTTTTGTATATTTATTGCCTATTCAACAATGTTGTTAAATCCACTTATTATTTTTATTAAATTGCTCGGAGATTCCTTTAGCTTTCTACATGCATAATTATGTCATCTGTAAATTTATTCATTCTTTCCCAATTTTGATAATGTTATTTCTTTTTCTTGTCTTTGCATACTGGCCGGGATGTCCAGACAAATGTCAAACATAAGTGATGATGGAAGATGCCCTTATCCCATTCCTGACTCTGGCAGAAGGTGTTCAGTATTTAACCATTAAGCATTACGAAAAGTTAGCTTGTTTTGTGGATACCCGCTAAGAGATTACAGAAGTTTCTTTTATGCTTAGTTTGCTGAGAGGTATTTTTTATGTTAAATAGATGTTTGATTAATTAGCTGTGCTTAAAATTAAGAACTTTTGTTGATCAAATACATCATTAAGAGTGTACAAAGATAAGCATGAGAAAAGACAGATAATCCAATTAAAATAAGCAAAAGCAAGTTCAATGAGCTTCTGATGGCCAAAGCTGGTGTAATTTGAGCACCAAAATTAAAACCAAGCAAACAACGAAAAAACCCACACAATAGCCTTTTAATATAACCCAAAGAATAAAATAAATATGCATGAGTCCCTACTGCTATAAATAGATGATCAAATAAAAAATAAATGGGTGAGAAGAGACAAATCTTCCTTATAGAAAAATTACGAATTATATATATAGATGTTCCCTCTTCCAGAAGGGGGAGCTTAATTTCCCTCCCCTTTAGTGTGAGCTGACTTAGTAACTCACTTCCAAACAATAGAGAATGCAAAAAAGAAACATAGTAACTTCACAGTGGAGAAACCTCTAAGACACCACTTTAACCAATTATTCATATTAACATCACTAGTGCTAATTCATATTGATATCATTCACCCTCTGAAATGATGTGTTCAGGTAGGCATCTCACCTCTATGATATTCTACGAAGAGAACTGCCTTAGAGACGGAGGTAGGGTTAGATCACGTAACGTTTGAAATCACAGTATGATTTTTTTCGTTTCCTAAGTTGCTCGAGCAATTACCATGAAATGGGTCATATTAAACAATGGGAATTTATTAGTTCACGGTTTTGAGGCTGTGAAAATGTCTGAATCAAGTCATCATCAAGACAACGCATTCTGTGGCATTCTGGGGTTAGCTGCAGGTGATCCTTTGTTCCTCTGTCACATGGCAAGGCACATGGTTGCGTCTCCTGGTCTCTTGCTTCTCTTCCAGGTTCCAATTCATGTCTGAATTCGTTCCATTGCTAAAGGACTCCAGTAACAGGATTAAGACCCATCCCGATTGAGGTGGGACACACCTTACCTGAAGTAGCCTCATTGTAAACCCATTAAGCATTACAATGGGTTCACACCCTCACGAATAGATTCAATTTAAGAACATGTTTTGGGGGCGGATGTGGCTCAAATGGTTGGGTGTCCGTCTCCCATATGGAGGGACCTGGGTTCAATCCCTGGGACCTCCCTGTAAAAATAAAGAAAAATATAGAAGGTGTGCAGGCTGCCAGGTTCTATGTGCAGGTGTGCCATCAGGCCCTGCTTGGCCCCGCAAGCGGGTGAGCCCCCCAGGCCCCGTGAGCAGGTGCACCATCAGGCCCCCCCGAGCCATGCAGCAAGATGATGACGTAAAAGGAGAGTGACACAAGGGAGAGCCAAGACGAGACATGCCGAAAAACCAAGAACTAAGGTGGCGCAGGCAGTAGGACACCTCTCTCCCACAACAGAGGTTCCCAGGATCGAATCCTGGTGACGATAGGAGGAGAAGGATGAGAAGAGAGGGCAGGAAACAGACACAGAGAATTGCCCAGTGAATGGACACAAAAACAGCATAAAAAAGGAGGGGAGGGAGGGGGTAAAAATGGATAAAAGTAAAACAAATAAATCTTATTATTATTATTTTTTTAAATGAACATGTTTTTTTCTGGAGCAGATGCACCACACAGTAATAATTCTGAGTTTTATTCTCAGATCAACAGAAAGGCATTAAGGATCAACAGAGTTGAGATTTTTCCAGAAGCAGAACGAGGTAAGGGAAGTAAGTGTTCTGGAGTGTAGAGACAGTGGGCAGGATAGGACTGAGGAGGTACTAGAGGATTAATCCTGTAATTCTCCACTTGCAGGGAAGACCTCACACATTCCCACAAGTCTCAAGCATGAGGCTATATTTCATCTTTGTATTCACATATGATAGAACAGAAGTGCTCTTGTCAGCATCCGTGTTTACATAAAAAAGATCCAAATATGCTGTTCAAATTGTTATTTTTAAATGCCAATTATACATTAATGGAGTCAATATTACATTTTTCATATTACTGTAATATCCATTACCTCCTAAATAAGCAATGCTAATATAAGAAGTCATTTTCTTGGTACAAACTCAATAACGAAGTAGCTCAGATGGGACTGCCTGGCTGATTTATGACTGCAACTAGGTGATGGGAAGACTTCCACTGGAAGGCTTTTATAATTTATCAAGTTTTCTTGGCCTAAGGAAGGGTAATTATTTTTCTGGGTTGATATGATGTGTGAACTAATAAAAGCACTGGGAATATGAGCCATGGCCAATCATATGCTCAAACAAAATTAAACTATAACCCATTTACTATATGTAGAATAGACATTTAACAGTTTCAAGGGATAGTTCCTGGAACACCCTAATTTCCAAATTCCCAAATACAATATGATATTTACCTTTGTCCTTATATGCATGTGTTGACCAGGAGCCAGGGCACTGACTGGTCAAACGATTTGCTTTATATAAAACATGAAAGCATCTTTTAGCCATTGTAAATCAATGCATGTCATAGGTTTCCAGAATGACCCATGGATAATGGAAATCACAAAAGTTAAATTTATAGGTACCAATATACTTTTAAAATTTGTATGGTGGGGTCAGGACAAAATGATGCTTTTCTAATCACCAGTCATTCACTTTTTATATCTTCCATACTAATAAGACTATGGGAATATTTTTAAATTCCTATGATAAAAGAGGAGTATTGAGGGCACAAGGTATCTGTTTTCTAACATCAAAATTATCACCTGGAAGATGAAACATATTTATTCTAAAATATTCCAGAAAGTAAAATAAAGAATAACAAATAGCAATAATGAGAAAGCAAATTTACATTCATCATATAATTATTAAGAAGGGTAGTTTTAATAGTTAGAGTCATTGAACAATGGAATTATTTTTGTTTCTTGTTTGCATTTTACAAAGTAATGAGTTTCCCATCACTGAATTTATTCACATAGAGGCTTGGTTAAATATCAGAGAGAAGGTAGAAGTGATTTCTATATGGTGAAGTTTGGACTAGATTACCTATAAAATGACTTAAAGCATTTATGCTAGTTGATACACAACACTGGTAAGTCAAAGTTCTAGTAAGATTTCTGTTTCTGGCACATTATATAATTTAGTAAATGAAATAATGAATTTATACATTTTGTAATACATTTGTGTTAAAGTGCATTACTTGGGCAGAAAATGAAATATGTTTCTAATCTCCTGAGCTCCATAAGCATGAAGGGAGTTGTCTGTATATTTTCAAATTTCCCACCTTTCCACTTCAAAGCAAAAATCACAAAGTCCATAAGAATTAAGAATCTGTAATAGAAAAAAGGCAAAGCCCACTGTAATAAGCATTTCCTCTTTGGACTAATCTGGACTACTCTGACCTCTCTTCTGGAAGGAACACTTCCCCCTCCTCTGTGGGAACATCTTCCTTTCCCCATCTCTTTGCTTCTCTTCCAAGCCCAATGCCTCCCCTTCCACCCCATGTCTTATCACAGTAATTAATTCAGTATTTATTATGTGACCCAAGCTGATCCTAATCAGCACCTTCCCTGAGAGTCTTCTAATGGAGCTGGAACTTGAATTTCCCCTTTCCTCTAGAGTTGCTAAACTGTGGCATATTAGCTCAGAGCTCCTGGAAGCCACCATCTCCTTTCTATAGAGACTGCCCTGGCAGCCCATCTGGAGTAAAGAGAGCTAGACCCATCCACATATGGAAGCTGGAATGAGCTATGCCAAGAAATAATACCATTAGTGCTTACTCTCAGTTCTCAAGGCCCAGAACTGGAACTGCCCTAGTTCCTGTAGCTAGCTCCTCCATAAACACATCCTTATCCTCTCAATGATAACACCCCTCTTTTTTCCCTCAAGCTAGCTCAATCTGGTTTTAGAAATGCATGATGGTTAGTTCATGTGTCAGCTTGGCCAGATAATGATGCCATTGTTTGTTCAAGGAAGCACTGGCCTGATTGTTATTGTGAGGTTATTTCATGGATTTAAATCATCAGTAAGTTGATTGCATCTATGGCTGGTTACATTTACAATCAACATTGTTGAGATGGCCTTCAATAATGAGAGACGTCTCATTCAACCTGTTGAAGACTTTAAAAGGAGAAGTGATGATTTCAGCAGTCAGAAGGAGAATTTCCATTTCTACTTCAGCCAGCCAGCTTCTCCTGGGGAATTCATCAAACCCTTCATCAGAGTTCAAAGCTTGCAGCATGCTCTGCAGATTTTGAATTTGCCCATACCCACAGCTATGTGAGACAATTCTTATAAAAATCTCATAATATTTACATTGTCTGTCTGTCTGTCTGTCTGTCTGTCTATCTATCTATCTATCTATCTATCTATGTCTCCTGTCAGTTTTGTTTCCCTAGAGAACCCTGACTAATACAAAACATTTCTTTTTGGTAGTACAGAGAATAAACTAGAAAGTAGAGATCCTAGAAGTAAATATTTATCAAGTATTAAATGAGTTGATCATTGCAGCAGTTTAAAGCTTTTGTGGACCCGGAATATCCGTTCTTAAAGCAAATCAATTCTGCTGTGTATAAACCTATTGCAGGTGGGACCTTTTGATTAAATTACTTTAGTTAAAGGTCTTTGATTACCTTGCAAGACTCAGGGTGGGTATTAATCACCTTACTGGAGTTCTTTATAAATGAAGGAATAAAAAGCCACAAAGAAGAAAGCTGCAGAGACAGAAAGAACCCCCCAGAGACTGAGAGAGAAAGCCACAGATTGAGTAGCCAGAAGCTGAAGGCAATTTGGCCTGGAGGAGAAGACAGGGACCAGCACAGCTGCCATTGTGCCCTGTCACGTGGCAGAAGTCCAGGACAGTTGACAGCTGACCTTTGGGGAAAGAGCTTCACTTGATGCCTTCATTTGGACTTTTTTTCTCAGACCTGGAACTGTAAGCTTGTAAGTTAATAAACTGCCATTGTAAAAGCCACTCCATTTCTGGCATATTGCATTGGCAGCTGTATTAGTCAGCCAAAGGGGTGCTGATGCAAAGTACCAGAAATCTGTTGGCTTTTGTAAAGGGTATTTATTTGGGGTAGAAGTTTACAGTCACAAGGCCATAAAGTGTAAGTTACTTCCCTCACCAAAGTGTGCTGCCACTTGTTGGAGCAAGATGGCTGCCGGTCTCTGCCAGGGTTCAGCTTTCCTCTTTCCTCTCAAGGCTCCGTGGTCCCAGCTCCTTCCGTTCTCAGTTGTAGGTTAGCATCTCTCCCCAGGGCTCATTTCTTTCCAGGATCAGCTACTCAGTTCTCTTCACTCAGCTATAGACTATCAGGTTCATTCTCTTCCCTGGGCCTCCACCATGTCTAATAGAGCCTTCTCTCTTTCCTCACGTATCTGCTTCTCTGTGTATTTACTTCCCAGGACTCCACGATCAAAACTTAACTCTTTCCTCTGCTGCACCATTTTCTCTGTGAGTCCCCACCAAACAAGGGGGAGCCCAAATCAAAGCCTTAATTATAATTTAATCAAGTAAAAGTGAAACCTCTGAATTTAATACAATCTAATATGCCCAGAGGAACAGACCAGTTTACAAACACAATCCAATATCCACTTTTGGAATTCATAAACAATGCCAAACTGCTACAGCAGCCTTTAGCAAACTAAAACAATCATGGAAAACATTTAGACAGTATATATAGTAAGCACTCAATAAATATATATATTTTTAAAAATAGAGTGATCAGCTAGGATCCTCTAATTGGCACAATTTAAGAAGACTTGGATGCAAGAAATACAGAGAAATGTTTACAATTAAAATATGTTATGATAAATTATAAATTTATTGAACAACTCATATAGGGGATAACTAGAAGTAAGAAGAAAAATAATGCCAAATTTTAGGTAACAGAATGATACTGTCTTTAGTAATATGAGAAAGTTAGTGGAGTCAGTGACAGGGCAGTAGGGGATATAATGCTGTTCCACTCAGTTTAAAACTTGCTAATTTTGAGGTGATAACATTCAGTTTGAAATTGAAATGAATTGACATCCAAAGAATTGAGTTAAGAGGTAAGGGGTGTGAGTTGCAGAATTTGAAATTATTCTGTTCCAATTAATTCAATGGGCCTAGGAACTAGCAATACACAAACGCACAGCATGAGTCCCTTGTTTTGATGAATTTATGGCTAGAGACAAAGATAGTCAATAACTAGGCAATCAAGTGCTTTAACATGCAAGTCTGGATTGCATAAGTACTGGAAGCTAAGCGAGGAGCATGCAAGGAAGCACTTAGCCCTGCCTTGGAGACCAGGGCATTTTGTGGTACATTTGGGGAAGCTTTATATCTGAGTGTGTTTCTTGAGGGAGTGATTCACATTAGTCCTGAATGATCAGGAAGAGTTAGCCAGGTAAAGAGGAAGAAAGAGTACTACTCCATTAGCTGAGAGGTAATACGGTTAAAGCTGAAAGAGAGAGTATATGGGAAGAAAATGAGAGTCTGAAACTGAAGTGTGCTAATGGTTGTCAGGAATAGGCATAGCTGTGGCCTCAAAAACATCCTCATCTTGGGTTAGTCCTCCTTATTCTGGGGCCATGTGCCTGTATCTGTTCTCTCATGTGAATGTGTTCAGGTCCTTCAAAAGTTCATGCTCTTTGAGGCTTCTTCAATAATTCAGATGTTTTTGGACATCATAGAGCTGTGCTGTGCAAAATGGGAAGCCTCACAGTACCAGTGTGCCCTGCTGTTGTTTTTGACTGTAAGTTTATAAGATCTGTGTGTTTGTGTGTATTTGTGAATGTGTACATTTGTGTGTATGTGGATCTTACTGACCAGGGAATGTACTAAGAAAGAAAAGAATGCTTAGATGGAGGAAAAGGAGGAATATTTCCTACCTTCATCCCTTAAGCTTCAATGGGGCTGATATGGCAACTGGTCCAGTAATATAATACCCCAGGAAGAGAGGTATAGAGCAGGATTGGTAATTTATAGCCAGGTGGAGGCTGCCATTCAACAGGCTCTGTGCCCCAAGGCTATGACATGGAAGTTAGGAATAGGGAGTTAATGCGTACATTGTGGAGTTTCTATTTGGGATGATGGAAAAGTTTGGCTAATAGATGGTGTTGATGGTAGCAGACATTGTGAATGTAAATAACAGCACTGAATTATATATTTGAATATGGTTAAAAGGGGAAATTTTAGGTTCTTAATATGTTACTAGAATAAAAGTTAAAAAACATCAACAACAACATAGGTCTGTACAACATAAAAGGGAGCCCTAACATAAACCACGGACTGTAGCTAATCGTACAACTATAATAATAGTTTCTCATCGGTTGTGACAAATGTACCATTCTAATGCAAGGTATTAAATAATAGGGGGTATATGAAAACTCTGTAATTTCTGCATGATTTTACTTACATTGTCCTGGGGCAGAGCTGGCAGTTTGGGGGCCTGGGTCTAGGGCAGCATCTTCCACCTAAAACTTCTCTACTTAAAAAAACCAACATTTATCTTTTAGATCAATTATGAATTAAAAAATAAAAAATAATCATTTTACCTTAATTTACTCCTTCTCTGATGTTTTTCCTTCTTTATTCAGATTCAGGTTAGTGACCTATATCATATTCCTCCTCCCTGAAGAACTTCTTACTACATTTCTTACAGTATGCATTGGTAGAGGATGAATTATATAAGTTTTTTTTTTGTCTGAGAATGTTTTTATTTCTATTTCACGTTTGGAGGATAATTTCACTGAGTATAGAATTCTAGGTCAAAAGAGAGAGTATATGGGTAGAGAGAATGGAGCATAAGAAATATCTGAATAGAATTAAAAAAATTAATTAAAGACACCAAACCACAGATCCAAGAAGCTCAGAGAAGGTCAAGCAGAATAAATATAAAATCTATACCTGCACATATCATACTCATACTACACAAAACCAAAGACAAAGTCAATCTTGTAAGAAGCTAGAGAACGGGTTTTTAACCTTTTTTTGCTCCATGGACCCCTTTGTCAGTCAGGTGAAAACCACAGATCCTTTACTAAGTCTACACTATACTGTGTATTATTTAATAAATATATCACACCCGCACCAACACGTCCCCACAAGAATAATGTTTTTTTTTTTATTTAAAATCAAGCTCATGGGCCCCTTGTTAAGAATCCCTGCTTTAGGTGTCTATACCAGTTTTTTATTCCATCATCTTTTACTCCACTCAGATTTTGGCTGTAACTTTCTAGATTTTCTTGTCCAGAATTCGGAGTAAGGGGTTGCCCTGTGAATGTGGTTTTCTTTTGGGTCCAAGAAAAGTCAACGATTTTTCAGTTTTGTCATCTTTGTTCTTATTGTAAGGACTAGAATGATAACTTCCAAGGTATCTGCATGTCAGATATGGAACTAGAAACACCACAATGGAATCAAACTAGATATCAAGAACATAAAGAACAGGATAATCTCTAAACACTTGGAAATTAAACAACACATTTCTAAATAATCCATGGGTCAAAGAGACAGTCTCAAGAGAAATAAAAAAACAAACAAACATTGAATTGAACGAAAATGGAAATACAATATAAGAAAATTTGTAGGCATGGCCAAAGAAGTGCTACAAGGAAAATGTATAGCACTAAATGTTTACATTAGAAAAGAGGTCAAGCGTCAATCCAATAATCTAAGATCCCACCTAGGATAACAATCTAAAATAAGAAGAGCAAGATAAAGCAATCAGAAGGAAGTAAATAATGATAGGAGCATAAATCAATGTAATTGAAAATAGGAAAACAATATAGAAAACCAATAAAACAAAAAACTGTTCTTTGGAGAAATCAATACAATTGAGAAACCTCTAGCCTAACTGATAAAGAAAAAAGAGAGGAGACAAATTACGTACGTCAGGAATGACAAAGTGCATATCATTACAGACTTAAAGATATCAAAAGGATAATAAGGAGATAGTATGAATAACTCTATACCCATAAATTTGACAACTCAGATGAAATGGACCAATTTCTCCTAAAACACAAACTATCACAATTCCCCCAATACGAAATAGATAATCCCAATAGCCCTATAAGTATTAAGAAAATTGAACTCATAATTGGAAAACTCCCAAAAAAAGAAATCTTCAGGTTCAGGTGGTTTCACCTGAGAATTCTAAAAAAAACTGCTTAAAGAAGAAATAGACTTCTACAAATCACTTCTAGAAAATAGGAGAGCACACCTCTCACTTAGTTGAACTTAGAATTACCCTGTATTAGTCAGGGTTCTCTCGGAAAACAGAATCAACAGGAGATATCTGTCAATAATATGAGATTTTATAAGAGTCTCTCACATGACCATGGGGATGCACAAGTCCAGGTTCCGCAGGCAGGCTGCAAACCAGGAGCTCTGATGAAAGTCCAATGAAAGGTCCTTGATGAGTTTCTGGGAGAAGTTGTCTGTCCAACCACGAGCTGGGAAATTCTCTCTGAATGTTGAAATTACTTCCCCTTTTAAGGCATTCAACTGATTGGATAAAAGCATCATCCATTGATGATGCAATCTGCCTGACTGATGCAGATGTAATCAGCCATCCATGCAGTAAGCTCACTGGTGATCAAAGTCCATAAATGCTCTTGTATTACAATTAGCCCAGTGCTTGCTGGACGTAATACCTGGACACAATTACCTGGCTGACTTGACACATTAGCCTAACTATCACATACCCTGATACCAAAACCATACAAAGGCAGCACACAAAAAAGAAAACTATAGGAAGCAGCAAGATGGCATCAGTTTAACTGGGCACTCATCATCTCTCATGCAAAAAATGGCTGAGTGAGGGCAAGATCATGCCTGCGTGAGCTGTTCTGGGAACCCACAGAGTGGGGGGCTTTAGGGCATCAATTTGGAGGGAGATGGATGAAAGATAAATTGCTCAAAGTAAAACCGTGAGCTTCTGGTCCCTGTGGCTGGAAACTGTGGACAGCTAAGCCCCACCCTCAAGGCAAAAAGCCACTGTGAGCCCTGATTCCCGCCAGCCACCCGGGGAGGGAGAGTTCTCCAAGAGTGGGAGGGTTCTGGCAATGGAGAGGGGTTTCCTTTCTGTGGGTTTGGTTGCCTGGACCCCCTTTGAGCTTTGGGAAGCATACCAACTGGCTCAAGTTGGCACCAAGAAGAGGGGAGAGGCAAATCTGCTGAGGCAGCCTGATTTACTAACTGCCCTGGGACAGAGAAATTTGGTTTAGGAAAGGTCAGAGTCAGGCAATTGATTAGTCTCGTGCTGAAAACTATCAAAATTTCAACTCCCCTAAGGGAGGTAGGCAGTAGGAAGCACTTAATAAGTTTCCAAGAGCCTATTTAGGGTCCCCTGGGAGGAGCGGGTGGTCTGGAAGAGGGTTGAGAGTCATTTTTCTGTGTTGAGTTCACTTGTCAGGGTCCCATTTGAATTTCAAAAGGGACCTCGACATGACCAGGAGAGGTGAGGGAGGATCAGCTCACACAGGCTATTGTGTCCTGCTGCCCTGGGAGAGAAAGCAATAAGAATAGAAAGGGAGCAGAGACAGACTCCTAAGCAGCAGGAATCTACCCAACTGCAAAGAGTCAAACCTGCCCAAGGGAAAGTGACTGGATAGCTTTCTGAAGAGCTAACTGACCCAACAAGAAAGTTTAGCTCAGTGGAGGAATTTCCGCCTTGAATATACGAGGTTCCTAGTTTGATTCTTGGCTCCTCTTAGAGTAGTGATTCACCAGGATATCGAACAGCCTGCTGATACTTTAGGTCAGAGAAAATATAGACATTATTTTTGCATTAGTTTCTCCTGGGTCTCTTACTCTTCCTAAAAAAAGGTTACTTTTTTTTTTTTTAATTTAACTTAGTTTACCCACTTCAAAACCTGCAAAGGTCAGACTGCAGGGTAATTGATTGATGAACACCGGCAGCCTTGGAAGCTCCTCAGGGGCCTCAGAGGGAAGGTTGTTTTCCCTTAGTTTTTGTTTGACTGCTTGCTTGTGTGTGTGTTTGTTTGTATGTTTTCTTGTTTCTCTTTCCTCTTTCTCCCCCTCCCCCCTTTTTAAATTAGGTGCTGCTGGCTTGTTTTTTGTTTGCTGTGCTTCCTCTTCCTTGATTTCCCCTTTTCTGTGTACACCAATTTTGTCTACCAATGCTATCTCTTTTCCATTCTTTCATCTTTCTATCTTCCACTTTCTGTTGTTGTTCTTACATTCCACCTTTCTTTGTTTAGTCCTCAATTTTTCTGGATTTTATTTCTATCACGTCTGTTCAGTTTTCTTTCTTTTATTAACTTCTTTTTTCTTTTTGTCTTTTCTCCTTCCCTCAGCATTCTGCCTTTTAATTCATTCTATATATTTTTCTCTATTCGGTTTCCCATTTCATTGTTGGTACTCCACTTCTTTATTCCTATTATTCTACACTGCTTACATGAGTTAAATATTCATTTTTCTAGGTCTTATATGGTTCCTACTCTAACTTTTACTATTATTATTACAATTATCCTTTTTCTTTTCTTACTACTTTCACTTTCTCTGGCCCTAATCTTTTTCCTTCAAGGGAACATAGACAACAGCAAGGAAACAGAATAAGAGGAACATGTCTCAAAGAGAAAACTTAACACACACCCAAAAATAACAACTAAAAAACACCCTAGAGTAGAGGGTTTTCTCTCTCACACATGCTAGAGAGAGAAGCTAATCAACTGAATAAATCCAGCAAGATAAAAAGATGACGAGACAGCAACAAAAAATACCAAACCATACCAAGAAACAAGAAGACATGGCCCAGTACAATGAACAAACTAAAAACCAGGAAGAGATGCAAAACATCAAAAAACTAATCAAAGCTGTCCAAACAAATATCATGGACCAACTTCATAATGTGAAGGAAGAGATTAAGGATATCAAGACACTGGGAGAAAATACTGAAGAAATTGTAAACATACATAAAAAGATAACAGATATGATGGTGATGAATGGCACAATCCAAGAAATCAAAAATACACTGGAAGCAAGTAACAGCAGATTTGAACAAGCAGAAGAAAGAATCAGCAATGTGGAAGACAGTACATCTGAAATCAAACAGATAGTAGGACAGAGAGATAAAAAGATAGAAAAAATCCAGCAGGGACTTAGGGATTTGAACGACAACACAAAATGCACAAACATAAGCATTATAGGCATCCCTGAAGGAGAAGAGAAGGGAAAGGGGACAGAAGGAGTGTTGGAGGAAATAATGGCTGAAAACTTCCCAACTCTATTGAGGGAGATGGATGTACATGTCCAGGAAGCACAGCACACCCCAAACAGTATAAATCCCATCAGACTTACTCTAAGACATATACTTGTCAAACTGTCCAAAGCTCAAGACAAAAAGAAAATACTGAAAGGAGCAAGAAAAAAGAGATCCATCACAAAGAAGGGAAACTCAATAAGATTAAGTGCTGATTTCTCTTCTGAAACCATGGAAGCAAGAAGGCAGTGGTAGGACATAGTTAAGGCAGTAAAATAAAAAAACTTCCAGCCAAGAATTCTCTATCCAGCAAAGCTGGCATTCGAAAATGATGGAGAGTTCAAAATTTTCATAGATAAACAGAAATTAAGAGAGTATGACAATAAGAAACCTGCCTTCAAGAAATACTAAAGGGAGTTCTGCAGGTTGAAAAGAAAAAACAGGAGAGAGAGAGTTGGAAGGGAGTGTAAGAATAACTAAAAAGACAAAAAGAGAAATAAAAACAACATATGACATACATAAACCCAAAGAAAATATGGCTAATGTAAGTAATTCCTTGAGAGTAATAATACTGAATGTTAATGGTTTACACTTACCAGTCAAGAGACACAGATTGGCAGAATGGATAAGGAAATATGACCATCTTTATGCTGTCTACAAGAAACCCACCTTAGACCCAGGGATTCAAGGAGGCTGAAAGTGAATGG
>JAQZBX010061643.1:0-17060 GCA_029593785.1 Cabassous unicinctus
GGTTTTATACACATATAAAGAGCTAAAGAGTATAATCAAGAGTTAAAATACAAGCAGGACCACAGAATATATACATATTGGAGTTAGAAAAGGACTTCAAAAATATTATTATTAATATGTTAAATTAAAAATTTAGAAATATTTTAATAGAATTAAATGAATAAAATTGTAATTAAATGGCATATTATAGCAAAACAAAACAAAACAAAACAAAACCTGCAACATCTGGAAATAAGTATTCCTTGGAAAGGCTTAAGAAAAATAAAAGTAGAAGACAGGACTGATAAATTCAAAAATACATCAGTATAAGTGATCTAACTGAAGCAAAGACAGAAAAAAAATGTAGAAAGATGTAAGAGCACAAGAGAGATGCAGGGCCCAATGAAATGATATAAATTCATGTAGTCTCAGAACAGCAGATAATGGACAGAATAAATATTTTAAGATGAAGTGGCTAAAAATATTCAAAAATTAATATGAGGCTTCAGAAAGCATATTCAAGAAATTCAGAAGATCCCAATGAAAGGGGGGGTAAAAATACCCAAATATATGCTGTTTATGGTATACAAGAATAGAGATATATTGAAAATAAAAATATCAAAAAAGATACAATATGAAAATATGAGTTTAAAGGAAGCTATATAGATACATAAATACCAGATAAACTGAATATTAAGGAAAAACAGAACAAGCCAATAAACATAAAATCACAGAAAAATCAACCTTATTGAACTGATTGAAAAGCATAAAAATAAAGAATCTATAGAAAACTCACTTTTTCAAATTAACATGGAACATTTGAAAATGTTTGATGATACATGGTGCCATAGAACAAATTTCCATTAATGAAATCATATAGAATATATTTCCTAATCACAGTGGAATTTAACTTAAAATAGATAACAAAAATTCAAGTAATAAAACTTCAAATACTTGGAAATTAAGCAATACACCCATTAAACAACCTATTGTTAGAAAAGATAAATCAAAATCCAAAAAAAATTAAATGTATTTTGAAATAAATCAAACTAAAACATAATTGAAAAATACATAATAAAATATCAGAAAAATAAAATAGGTATAAAGTATACAGTGGCATGACAAGAATTATTTTTTCTTAGAATATAATTTTGCCTGTAGAGAATCCAAACAAAATTTAAAAAATGACAAGTAATAACTTAATTTGGCAAAGTTAATATGCAAATATCAAGTCAATTTCTATATAGTGTCCAGAAAAGATTTGGAAAATAAAATTTTAAAAATATCTATTTAATAGCATTAAAACATACATCAAATAACTAGGAATAAATCTAATAGAACAAGTGATGTGAAATATATCTATAATTAAACCTATAAAATATTTCTGGTATGAATTACAGAAACCATAGATGAATAATGAGATACATTAAATTCATGGTTTAGCAAGTCTAGTGTTGTCAAATATAAATTCTCTACAGTTTGATCAGTAAAATCAATGAAACTCTAAGAGTTCCATCAATATTTGTATACATGGATATGTGTGCTTCTGTGTGGGCTTGTATGAGTGTGTAGAAAATGTCAAAATGAGTTTACAATTTATTTGTATATTCAATGACCTAGAAAAGACATGATAATTTGAAGCATGGGAACAAAGTTCAATGACTTATTCTGCCAAATTTCAAAACTCAATATTCAGCTATAGAAATTAAGACAAAATGATAGTTCAAGGACAGACAAATTAACACATGCAAAAGAATGAGAAACCCAATAGTAGATCTACACATATAAAACTACTTTTTATACAGTGAAGTCACTGATATTCAGAAGTAAAATATTTTTTTTCAATAAATGGTGCCAGAGTAAATGGATACACCTATGGAAAAAACAAATAAAATTTACTTTTAACTCACACCATACAAAAGTTTGATTGTAGATGTATCATAAACATACATGTGAAAGGATAAAACAATGAAGTTCTGAGAATAAACATAACATATTCAAGGTCTTCATGAGCCTGGGTTGGAAAAGATTTCCTTATTAGAACACACAAATGCTAAATATAAGATTAATAGAAGAATTGGAAAATTTGGAACATATACCATAAAAAATAAAAAGGATAATCACTGAATATGGAAGGAAATTCATATAGTATGTATATTTGACAAAATACTCATATCCAGAACCACTACAATTAAAAAGGCAAAGATTAATATGATGATTAAATGTGCACAAAGTTAGAAGAAGTGGTTTCCATTGAAGGCCTTCAAAACAGCGAATAAGCATGTAAATTTTTTTCAATGTCAAAACTCATACGTTGTTGACAGGTTTATGAAAATGTTACAGCCACATTAGAAAACTTTGGCAGTAAGCTAAACATTTGCCTAAATTGTAACCCAAGGCTTCTATTTAGATATGACTTCATAAATCCATCAAAATACATGAAAAAATTGCTTATAGCATTTTTTATGGTTTTAAATTTGATGTTATTAAGCATCTTTCAAAATAGTTCCAGCTTTAGTGAGGATTGTAATACAGAGCATAAGTAAATATTGCTTTGAGCATTGCAGGGCTATGAAAGCACAATATGAATATGAAATTCACTTTCTACTAATATAAAACAACAGATTTTGTAGGGAGTAAATGAAGATAGAACAGAAACTGGCTAAACTGAAGGTTCCAGTTTGATTAAGTTTCCAAATAGATCCACATTCAGCCAAACATTTTTTTTTAAGATGCTTAGATTACATAAATGTTACACAAAAATTCCAGGGATTCCCATGTTCCCCACCTCCCACACCTCCCACAACCTCCCACATAAACATCTTTCATTAGTGTGGCACGTCACCTGCAATGGATATATACATCCTGGGGTTTGGCACTAAACATGGACCATAGTTCACATTGTAGACAACACTCTCTCCCACACAGTTCTGCATGTTATATGCTGATGTAAAATGGCCTACATTTGTAATTGTAATGTCACTCAGGATAATTCCCAAGTCCCCCAAAAGCCCCTGTATTACAGCTGCTTTTCCCCCTCTCCCTGCCCTGAAAGCATCCAGTGGTCACTGGCTCCACCTCAATGTTGTAATTTCTTCCTTTGCTTGAATCACAATATGTACACAACAGAATACCAGTAAGTCCACTCTAGTCCATATGTCTTCCCCCAAACCTTGGGAGTCTGGGATGGTGATGTCCACTCCACATCCAAGTGAGAAGGGGCTTATATCCCATGGATAAGGTGGATGGGATTATCCTGCCTGCAGCTGCAGTCTCTCTCCATTCCCTGAGATGGCCATTGTCCATCATCATCTCCTAACCAGGTGATTTGGTGAGTCCATTGAGCTGTAGACTAGGAGTTGCAGCTCCACCGAGATTCCAGGCACAGACAGCACATGGGCAGGCCAAAGGCTCCAGTCCCTGGATGTACACCTACAAACTCCAGCACCACATACAGGTTTGAATAGAAGGCACTGATGGACCATGTGTAGGGAGGACTTATTTGAGTCCAACTCTGTCACTCTCAGGAGCACAGATTCCAAAGTAGAGCCCACTGATAAGGCATCAATCTCTGGAGCTGTCCCCTCTTATATAGGAACTGGGTATCTCCACCCCACGTCTGTGTGGGGTGATATCCACTTTGGTGTTCTATGAGATCCTACTGAGGTTTGTGTAAGTGTTTCCTCTGGGATGACACCCCGACTCTCCCTGAAGTCTCCCAGCCATACAAACTCATTTGTCTTTACATTTTCCCCTTTTATTCAAGGTATTTTTCCAATCACATTGCCAGTTGGCACTTGGTATTAATCCCTCATTGCCAGGGAGGCTTACCCCAGGAGTTATTTCCCATGCTGGCGGGAAGCTAATGCGTTCATATCCTGAGTTTTGCTTAGATAGAGGCCACATTTGAGCAACAAGGAGGCTCTCAGGTGGCAAAACTTAGGCACCCCATAACAGTAGACAAAATTTCAATTACAAGAGCAAAGACTCATAAGGTAGGTTATTAATAACAAGAACTCATTAGTGGACCTTCCTCCTTTGCCAGATACTGCCCCTGCACTTGGGGGACTGTTGCTGCTCCCTTGGAGAATGTGGCAGAGCTCTCCATACTGGGAATTCAGTATTCTCTCATTTATTGAATGATTCTTTACCCACTGTAACTGTTCTCCAACCCTTCATCATTTGAGCAATTTATATATCTTTTAGGTATATTCAGGTGAAATTCCTCCCATGAAACCCCCTTTCCAGACACCTCCCACCAGTGATACTTTCCTGCTCCCAATGTAACCCTTCTGTAATCCAAATCTTCCTTAAAGATGAAGCCCATATAATAGCCAAATACAATTAATAAGAAAGTGAAATAATAATGATAGATTTAAATGTAAGAGATAAAATACATGGAAACTTAAAAAAAGACTAAAAATAAAATATAATTAAAGGATTGAGATATTCAAAAATGGGGAAAAAATTAAATAATATACATATTTTTTGACATTTTTCCTTTTATCACTGCATTATCGGGTGTCCAGTCTGTATCGTGCCACCTTCCCCCTGTCACACCCATGTCTTCCAAATTTTCATTTACTTTTCAAAGAAGTTTTAGGTCACAGGAAATTCACACACAGAATACTACAGACTCTCATATACCCAACCTCCTCCCCCATTCCTCACCCCATATTAAAACCTTTTAGTATGTGGATGGTAGCATTGTTTTAACAGTTATATAGATAGTGAAACATAGCTACTAAACCTTGTCAATGATTTACAGTATAGTTTACAATTTAGATGGTACCGTTTAATAATTTTTGATGATATTTACCATGTCCTGTGTCCATCACTGTAAGGTAATTAAAAACATTTCCCCTGACTACTAAATACCCCCTGTTTGATCTATTCTGTTTCTTCCTCGCCATCCCCCTGGGGCACATGACACCCCACTGTATTGACTCATTGGATGACAAGATTCATAGTAACATGAAACAAGAAGTCTTGACATGGTGATTGTCCTTCCCTATTAGAATCCACCCTTGCTCATAAGAGACTCCTACCTGTCTGTTTCTGGGTGAATCAATACTCTCAAAGATGGCAGTCCATCTCCTTCACACACACCGTGTGGGTCTCCACTCCCCAACAACACACATTATGACAGGATAAACACTCACACACTCCCCAGAAGCCTACTCCAGATGTGTGCCATCCTGAATGACACCCAAACTACACCCTATACCAGTGACACTACCATGTCATATTGTCTTAAGAGCATTCCCACTCCTGCACTTTCAACTTCATACCCACAAATCCCGTGTTCATTTGGTCCCTCTCCCATCTTTTGCCCCAGTATGCTGGGTATTCTAACCTGCCTTTCTTAATCTACCCACCTGTCAACCCTGCACCACCAAACCCAGTAATATCACTACCCACCTGTCCTATCCTTCAATTTGCAACTATACTCTATCACTTTACCATAGATTATGTCCATATGGGTGATGGCTCACAACCTTCTCTTCTCTTTCTTTCCCTTGTTAGCCTATCTTTCAGACAATGGTTCTCAGATACTGCTCACTTTCCTCAATTCAAATAAGTGACCTCATGTACTGTCCATCCTTCAGTGCCTGGCTTGCTTCAATCAATATAAAGTCTTCAAGATTCATCTACATTATTCCATGTGTTAGCACTTTATTCCTTCTTACACCTGAGTAACACTACATTGTATGTATGTACTACATTTTGCTTATCCATTCATTTGTTGATGGGCACCGGGGCTGAATCCAACTTTTGACAATAGTGAACAATGCTGCTATGAACATTGGTGTGCATATATCTGTTCGTGTCTTTGTCTTCAATTCTTCTGGGTATATACCCAGCAGTGGAATTGCCAGATCATAAGGAAGACCTATTTTTAGTTTTCTGAGAAACTTCCAAACTGTCCTCCACAGTGGCTGGACAATTCCACAATCCCAAAGGCAGTGGATGAGGGTTCCTATTCCTCCACATCCTCTCCAACATTATAGTCTGCTGTTTTTTTTTAAATAGCTGCCATTCTGATGGGTGTAAGATGGTATCTCATTGTCATTTTGATTTTCATTTCCCTAATAGCTACTGATGTCAAGCATTATTTCATATGCTTTTTAGCCATTTGTATTTCTTCCTTGGATAAGTGTCTTTTCCAGTCACTTGCCCAATTTTTTTTTTTAATTTTTTTATTGTTCATAAAAATCAAGATTTTTCACAGTACATATCAATATTTGTAAAATGATATATAAATATATATGCATATTTGTGTATTTTCTTACATAAATGTTATTATATATATATATTTTTTTTCAAAGGTGCTTGGATTACCTAATTATTACTCAGAAATTACAAGGATTCCCATGTTCCCCCACCTCCCACACCTCCCACAACATCCCACACCAACATCCTTCATCAGAGTGGTACATCACACACAATGTATATACACATCCTGGGGCTTTGCCACCAAGCATAGACCGCATTTCACATCATAGATCACCCTCTCTCCCACACAGTTCTGCGTGGTATATGCTGATGTAAAGTTGCCACAATGCCACTCATGACAACCCCCAAGTCCCAAAAAATCCCCTGTATTTCGACTGCCTCTCCCCTCCCCGCCCCGAAAATGTCCAGTGGCCACTGTCTCCACCTCACTGTTACAATTTCTTCCATTGCTTGAATCATAATATACGACAGAACACCACCAAGTCCATTCTAGTCCATAGCTCTTCCCCCAATCCTGGGGGTTTGGGGATGGTGATGACCACTCCACCTCCAAGTGAGAGAAGGTTTATATTCCATGGATGCGGTGGATGGGATTATCCTGCCTGCAGCTGCAGGCCCCCTCCGTTCCCTTGGATGGCCGTTGCCCATAGTCATCTCCTCGCCAGGTGACTTTGATGAGTCCATTGAGCTATAGGGTAGGGGTTGCAGCTGCACCGAGATTGCAGGCACAGCTGGCACATAGGTAGGCCACAGGCTCCAGTTTCTGGAGGTACACCTAAAAACTCAAGCATCACATATAGGTTTGAATAGAAGGGACTAAGCACTTGCCCAATTTTTATATGGGTTGTTTGTCTTTTTATTTTCAAGGTGAAGGGTTTCTTTATATATGCAGGATATTAGGCTCCCATGAGATATATAGTTGCCAAATATTTACTCCCATTGGGTAGGCTGCCTTTTTATTTTCTTAATAATGCCCTTTAAGGTACAGAAGTTTTAATTTTGAGGAGATCCCATTTATCTATTTTTTCTATTCCTGCTCATGCTTTGGGTGTGAAGTCATGAAACTATTTCCTATTACAAGGTCCTGTAGATGCTTCCCTACATTATCTTCCAAGGACTTTAAGGTTTTGGCTCTTATATTTAGATCTTTGATCCATCTTGAGTTGATTTTTGTATAAGGTGTGAGATGGTGTTCCTCTTTCATTCTTTTGGATTTGGATATCCAGTTCTTCTAGCACCAATTGTTGAAGAGGCCATTCTCTCCCAACTGAGTGGGCTTGGTGGCCTTCTCAAATATCAGATGACTGTATAGGTGAGGAGCTATATCAGAACTCTCAATTCAGTTCACTTTGTCAGTATGCTTATCTTTGTGCCAATATCATGCAGTTTTGACCACTGTAGCTTTGTAATATGTTTTAAAGTCCGGTAGTGTGACACCTCCAACTTCATTTTCTTTTTCAGTATATCTTTGGTGATTTGGGGTCTCTTACCTTTCCAAATATATTTTGTAGTTAGTTTTTAAAGTTCCTTAAATAATACAGTGCTGTTTTTAAATGGGACTGCATTGAATCTGTAGATTAATTTGGGTAGGATAGACATGTTGATGATTTTTAGTCTTCCTATCCATGATCAGGGAATATTCTTCCATTTATTTAAGTCTTCTTTGATTTCCTTTAACAGTGTTGTGTAGTTTTCTATATATAAGTCTTTTGCATCTTTCTTTAAATTTATTGCAAGGTATTTGATTCTTTTATTTACTGCTGTAAATAGTATCTTTTTCTTGATTTCCTCCTCACATTGCTCACTATTGGTGTGCAGAAATATTACTGATTTCTGTGCATTTATCTTATAGCCTGCAACATTACTGAACTCCCTTATAGATTCTAGAAGCTTTGTTGTAGATTTCTCAGGGTTTTCTACATATAGGAACATGTCATCTTCAAATAATGAAATTTTTATTTCTTCTTTTCTAATTTGGATACCTTTTATATCTATTTCTTGCCTCAGTGCTTGAGCAAGTACTTCTAAGACAATGTTAAATAGGAGTGGTGATAGTGGGCATCCTTGTCTTGTTCCCAATCTCAGAGGGGAGGTTTTTAGGATTTCACCATTGAAGATGATGTAAGCTTTGAGTTTTTCATATATACCATTTATCATACTAAGAATATTTCCTTCTAGTCTTATCTTTTGCAGGACTTTTATGAGGATATTGTGCTGCATTTTGTAGAATGCTTTTTTTGCATCTATACAGATGACCATATGATATTTTTCTCTCATTCTGTTTATGTGGTGTATTAAATAGTTTGATTTTCTTATATTGAACCATCCTTTCATACCCACGATGAAACCCACTTGGTCATGGTGTATAATTCTTTTGATATGTTGTTGAATGCAATTAGCAAGTGTTTTGTTGAGGATTTTAGCATCTAGGTTCATTAGAGATAATGGTCTGTAATATTCCTTTCTTGTGGTATCTGTGTTTGGCTTTGGTACTAGGGTAATGTTGGTATCATAGAAAGCATTAAGGAATGTTCCTTCTACTTCTATTTTTTGGAAGAGCTTAAGCAGGATTGGTGTTAGCACTTTCCAGAATGTTTGGTATTTTTTAGCTGTGAAGCCATCTGCTCCTGGGCTCTTCTTAGTTGAGAGATTTTTGATGACTGAGTCTATCTCTTTACTTGTAATTGGACTGTTGAGTTCATCAATTTATCCATTCTTCAGTGTAGGCTGTTTGTGAGTTTCTAGAAATTTGTCCATTTCCCCTAAATTATCATTCTTATTGGCATATAATTTTTCAAAGTATCCTCTTATGATACTCTTTATTTCTGTGGGGTCAGTAGTGATATCCCCTTGCTCATTCCTTAATTTGTGTCTTTGGATCTGTTCTCTCTTTTTCTTTGTTAGTCTGGCTAAGGGTTTATCAATTTTATTGATCCTCTTGAAGAACCAGCTTTTGGTTTGTTTAATTTTTCTAGTGTATTTTTTAATTCTCTCTTTCATTTGGTTTTGCTCTAATCTTTGATATTACATTTTTTTTTACTTCCTTTAGTTTTAGTTTGTTTTAGTTTTTCAAATTCCTCCAAGTGTGCCGTTTGGTCTTCAATTTTAGCTTCCTTCTTTTTTAATACATGTATTTATGGCTGTGAACTTCCCACTCAGGACAGTTTTTGCTGCATCCCATAGGTTTTGATATGTTGTTTTGTGATTTTCATTCATTTCAATGTAGTTACTGATTTCTTTTTAGATTTCCTCCTTGACTCACTGTTTGTCTAAGAGTTTGTTGTTTAACTTCCACATTTTTCTGCCTAATCTATTTCTCTGGCCCTTAGTGATTTTCAATTTCATTCCATTGTGGTCAGATAAATTACTTTGTATAATCTCAATCTTTCTGAATTCATTGAAAGTTGTTCTGTGGCCAAGCATGTGGTCTATCTTGGTGCATGATCTGTGTGCACTCAAGAAGAATGTAAATCCTGCTGTATTTGGGTGTAGTGATCTGTATATGTCTATTAGGTCCAAGTCCCCTAATGTATTATTCAGACTCTTCTCTTCTTTCTTGATTCTCTGTCTAATGGTGATAATTGTGTATTTAGTTTCCCCACTGTATGTGTAGAGGCATTTATTTCTTCACTTCATTTTTCCAGAATTTGCTTCATGTATTTTGAGGCACCCCAATTAGTTTCATAAATGTTTATGATTGCTTTCTCTCTTCTTGAGAGATTACTCCTTTTACTAATATATAGTGTCCATCTTTGTCTCTTACTATAGCTTTGGATTTAAAGTCAAATTTTTCTGATATTAGGATACATACTACTGCCCATTTTTTGGCTATTGTTTGTAAAATTTTTTCCAATCATTTACTTTACACCTCATTGAATCCCTGGGTCAAAGGTGGGTTTCTTGTAGACAGCATATAGATGGATCATATTTCTTTTTCCATTCTACCAATCTGTCTCTTGAGTGGTGAGTTTAATTCCTTAACATTCAGTGTTATTACTCTTAATGAATTTCTTACATCAGTCATATTTTCTTTGAGTTTATGTATGTCATATGCTGTGTTTAATTCTCATTTTGTCTTTTTAGTTGTTCTTACACTTTCCTCCAACTCTCTCTCCCCTGTTTTTTCCTTTCAAATTGTAGAACTCCCTTTAGTATTTCTTGAAGTGCAGGCTTCTTATTGGCATACTCTCTTAATTTCTGTTTATCTGTGAATATTTTGAACTCTCCATCATATTTGAATACCAGTTTTGCTGGAAAGACAATCCATGGCTGGAAGTTTTATTCTTTTAGTACTTTGACTATATCATACCACTGTCTTCTTGCCTCTATGGTTACAGATGAGAAATCAACACTTAAACTTATTGTGCTTCCCTTGTATGTGATGATTCTCTTTTCTCTTGCTGTCTTGACTATTTTCTCTTTGTCATGAGTATTAGACACTTTGACAAGCATATGTCTTGGATTTGGTCTGTTGGTAATTATACTGTTTGGGGTGTGCTGTGCTTCCTGGATCTGTACATCCATCTCTCTCAATAGGGCTGGGAATTTTTCAGCCTTTATTTCCTTCAACACTCCTTCTGTTACCTTTCCCTTCTCTTCTCCTTCTGTGATGCCCATAATGCATATTTTTGTGCATTTTGTGTTGTCGGTTAAATCCTTGAGTCCCTGTTGGATTTTTTCTATCTTTTTGTCTATCTGTTCTACTACCTGTTTGATTTCAGATGTATTGTCTTACACATCACTAATTCTTTTGTCTGCCTGTTCAAACCTGCTGTTATGTGAATCCAGCATCTTTTTTATTTCTTGGATTGTGCCATTCATCACCATCATATCCATTATCTTTTTCGTATGTTTACAATTTTTTCAGTATGTTCTCCCAGTGTCTTCTTTATATCCTTAATCTCTTCTTTCACTTCATTAAGTTGGTCCATGATATTTGTTTGGAAAGCTTTGATTAGTTGTTCAATGTTCTGCACCTCTTCCTGGTTTTTAGTGTGTTCATTGGACTGGTCCATGTATTCCTGTTTCTCAGTGTGGTTTTTTATTTTTTGTTGCCCTCTAGTCATCATTTTGTCTTGATGGGTTCATTCTGTTAATTAGCTTCTCTCTCTGTTCTAGAGTTTTATTTAGCTGGTGGTTCTCTGTGTGTTTTAAGTTTTCTCTTTGAGACTTTGTTCTTCTTCTTTTATTTCCTTGTTTCTTTGTATGTTCCCTTGAAAGCAAAAAATTAGGGCCAGAGGAATTGAAAGATGTGAGAAAAGAAGAAGGATAATAGTAATATTGATAAAAGTTAGAAGAAGGGCCATATAAAACTTAGTAAAATGAATATTTAACTTATATAGTTAGTGTTGTGTAATAAGAAAAAAACGTGGAGTACCTACAATGGAATGGGGAACCAAATAGAGGAAAATATATATAATGATTTTTAATGTCATAATGATGAGGAGAGAGATAAAGAATAAAGAAAAGGCTTAAAGGAAAAAGCTAATAAAAATAAAAGACAAAGAAAGCAGAATAGATAGAATAGAAATTGACACCCTTAAGTTGTGGGCTAATGAAAAAAGGTGGTATGCAACAACCACATCAAAAAGCAGAAGGCAGAAAAATTAAGGAAGGAAATGAGATAGCATTGGGAGACAAAATCATTATAGACAGAGAATGGGAAATCACGGAAGAAGATGCACAGCAAAGAACAGACAAGTTAGGAACACCTAATTTAAAAAAAAAAGAAAAAAGAATGGTGGGGCGGGGAGGAAAGAGGGAAGAAAAGCAAGAGACAATAAATAAAAAGTAAAACCAAACAATCACACAAGCAAGCAATCAAACAAAGCTAAGGAAGAACAGTGTTCCTTCTTGGGCCCTTGTGGAACATCTCAGCCTGCTTGGGTTCATCAATCAATTGCCCTGCAAAGTTCTATCTGCTGGTTTTGATGCAGATTTTAGTGATTAAACTAAGTTAAAAAATTTTTCTCTTTTTCTTTTTTAAAGGGACTCTCTTTTTTTTTATTCACCAAGGGGACCCTAAATAGGTTCGTGGAAACCAATCAAGGACTTCCCACTTCCTGGCCTTCCCAGGGGAGCTGAAGCTCTGATGCTTGTCAGTGCAGAATGATAAAATTGGCTGACTCCACCCCCTCTGGAGTCAAGACTCAGTACCACCAAGCTGTTAGGTAAATCAGGCTTCCTCATCAGATTCATCTCTTCCCTCAGCGTGGTACCACTTGAAGCCTGCTTATTTGCTCCACAAAGCTATGAGGGGGTCCAAGCAACCAAACCCACAAAAAGGAAATCCCTCTCCCCTTTCTGTCACAACCCTTACACTCTCAGAGAATGCATCCTCTCTCCGAGTTGCCAGCAGGAGGTGGGGCATATCGTTGGGCATCTAGGTAAATCAACATTCCTCGGCAAATTCACCACTCCCTTCAGCCTGGTGCCAGTTCAAGCCAGCTATTTTGTTCCCCAAAGTTGCAAGGGTTTCCAGGCAGCCAAATCCACAGAGAGGAAACCCCTCTTGACCCTCTGCCAGAACCCTCCCACTCTCAGGGAACACTCACTCTAACCAGGTTGCCAGCGGGAGCCATGGCTCAAACCAGCCTTTTTCCTTGAAGGTGGGGCTCAGCCATCCGTGTCAGCTACCACAAGCAGGGGAAAAACTCATGAATCTTTCCTGAGTAATCCACCTCACCTTCCAGCTCCCTCCAGATTGATGTCCACAAGTTTCTCATTCCATGCACCCCCATCACAGACCCCTCAGGCAGGATCCTGTCCCAAATCAGCTGTCCTCAGAGAGTGAGTTAGTGAGTGCCCTCCTAAACTGACATCATCTTGCCTCTTCCAAACTTTTGCTCATAGCATTTTTTTCATAAACTTGAAACAACAAAATTGTTCATTGTTAGGAGGATGAATAAATAAATTTCAGTAGTTTCATATAATGGAAAATAAACAGCATTAAAAAGAAAAAGTTGATATACACAACTTTGATGAGCCTCACTAATGTTATGCCAAGGAAAACAAGTCAGAGGCAAATACCCATAGACAGCAATATAAAATAAGGATATGAAAAACAAAAAAAAATTAAAAACTGAAAAAAAAAGATATCATGGCCAAGGGGGCATACTCTGGAAACATAAGAATGGTTAATGTTTGAAAGTAAATTAATGCAATATTTAATGTTTATTGCAAAACACATAAGCTAAGGGAAAGTAAAATTTCATAGCATAACCTAACACATTCAATATAAAAAAGTAACAATATTCTATTCTTCCCTCCCCCCTCCCTTGGAAATTATGGTTACCACAAATTTCCAATTTTTAAAGAATAACGTTAATAGTTACATGCAATAATATTGAAGGCTTGACATATTGGTCTGTTTTGTTAGGCACTGCCTATGTTCTTGAGAGATTCTTGCTTCTCTAATTGAGAACATAGGACTCCGCAGGATAGAGGTTTAATATTTTGTTTATTTTGTGGGTCTCCACCCACTAAGATGATACACAATGACAAGATGAGCACTTTCATATTCAATAGAAGCATGCCCCAGGTGCTCCCTAACCTGCACATCTCCCCACCCTTGATGCCCTGCACCAGTAAACTTCCCCTGCCATATTTGCCTAAAGAACATTCCCACCATTCTAGATTTAGTCACAGATATACAAATCCCCATAGTTTACCTGTTTCTTCTTCCATCCCTCCCCATAAATTCAATGGATAGTCTAACCCAACCCCCATCCTTTGCCCTCACACAATCCAGCACCAATGACCCCAATCACATCACTTCTCTACTATCACCATATCCACTGCCCAACCACCCCCTCTGCCTTATCATAAGTTTTATGAACAAACATAATGAGGAGAATGCAACTGTGGACTAAAGTAGAGCTATTATTCTAGCAATGGAAGAATTTGTAACATTGATATAAAGGGAGTGGTGACCAGGGATTCTGAGGGGGGGGCGATGGAAGAATAGGTGCAACATGGGGACAGTTTGGGAACATTGGAATTGTCCTGCGTGACGTAACAATGACAGATAAAGGCCATTATACATTCTGTCAAAACTTATAAAATTGTGCAGTACAAAGTGCAAATTATAATGTAAACTATATACCAAGATTACTAGCAGTGCTTCACTGTGTGTTCATCAATTGTAACAAATATACGACACTGATGAAAAATGTTGTTAATGGGATAAGGTGTTGGAGTGGGAGGGGGTGGAGTATATGGGAATCTCCCTATGTTTCCAATGTAACATTTATGTAATCTGAAGCTTCTTTCAAAATAATTTTTTTTAAAGTAATAATACCTGAAATCTTAAAAATTGTCAAAGTGTGTAAAGCAAGCATTATGTGAGTTTTTATAAAGTTTCTCCAAAGACAGGAAATGAAAGTAGCATGCCTCCTCCTTTCAACATTGTATCAAAAGTCCTTAAAAAATGCAATAAGTCAATAAAAATATAAAGCACATATTTGAAGTGAGGAAAAATTGTCATTATTTCCAGATGATAAAATTATTTAGTAATCCAAAGTTTTGGGTAAAAAATGATATAGGAAGGTTAATAGACAAAATATATATACTAATATCAATTGTATTTCTAAATAACACCAAAAAAAGGAAAATAAGATTTAAATGAACAAGTAAATACCATCAAAATACCAAGAACATGAAAATTAAATTTTTGAAATAAGATAGAAATTCCAAAGACCAAAAATATCAAAGATCAAACTGAAATATGCACATTCAGAGATGGGAGGGCTCAGTATGGCAAACAAGTGAGTTAAGCTTAAATTTATTCATATATTTAATGCAATCGCATCTAAAACCCAACTCTATTTTCTGGGGAGTGGGTTTTACAAAGAACCAAGAATAATGAGACAATGTCCAAGTAAAAAGAAATTGAAGTAGGTAGTAACATGGTATTGCCCTATATCAATAAATGGTGTCTGATCATTTTCATATTTATAAATAGCATAGGTATTGATGCCTATCATATACCATACTATGTCTAAAAATAAATTCTAGGTATGAATAGAACAATAAAAATAAAATATAAATTAGACTACTTTAAATTAATAGGAAAAAAAAATTATTTAAACAAGATGTAAAAAGTTCTGACCATAAAGGAGAAAAATTATACATTGAACTATAAGAACATTAAAAACTACATATAATGAGTTAAAAGGCAAGCTATAGAGAGAAGATTTTACTGTGTATATTACTGACAAAAAGCTCATAAGAAAATTTATAAAGAAACCCTTCTGATGATTAAAATCAAGATGTCAAATCCAATAGAAAATGGACAAAACAATTGAATAGGCACATCAAAAAATGGACATCAAAATACTTCCTCTTAAAATTAAAAAATAAATAAAAAAGAAGGCAAATTTTGTCAACTCTATTAGTAATCTGGGAAATACACAAGAAGATATTGCATTCTCACCCAAAACCTAAAATTAAGAAAGATGGAGACTTTCAAGTGTTGGTGAAGATGAAAAGAATTTAGAACTGTCATAAAACTTTGATGTATTAATTTGAGCACTCACATTTGGGAAAAAATAACAAGAGTATCTAATGAGATAATATATATAGAATACAGAGACCCTACAATGTATTTTCTAAAATGGAAATTTTTGATATTTACATGACCTCAAGAAACAGAAAAATATTATCCATACTCATTAGGAAAGCAGCTGAACAAAATAGTTAATATAAACTGTCACTGAGAGGTTCATACATTGGAATTAGCAGAAAAAGATTTCTAAGTAGCTTTTATAAATCATATTTTAAAATAATGAAAACAAAGCACATATAAATAAAGGAGTACTTGGATTTCTCCTTTATTGGTATAGGTTACTCCTGGTTTCTGTATCCCCACAGAATCTTTGAACAACAAGCAAAAACTAGAGAGCTATCTTCCTTAGATCTGTGAATAAAAACATTAGAGGGCTGCAGTAATAATTGATTCCTGAATAAAAAACACACAGCTTATAATTGGTAGGAAAAGCTCATGGGACTTTTCCTGGCACTTCCCCAATCACCTCCCTGACATACGGAGACAAGTTGTGCTTTCATTGGGAGTCCCTGAACCTGTTCCAGAGGGAACAGAGTAACCCTATGGAGAATACTGACCTGCCATCTGAAAGGATGAACTAGGAATCTTATCTCAGGCTCCCCATTGAAATGTTGCCCTGCAGGCAGAAGCAGTATACAGAAAGAATTATAAGAAACAATCAAATCAATTGATTACCTTGAGCAAATAATTACCATTCAAGACATACAATGGAGCGCCTGGCAGCAGGGATTCTATTTCAAAGAGAGTAGAGAGGGTATTACAAGCCATGCAACCAAGAATGGACACACACTCAGAAAAGACAGATAGGAGCCCATGAATTTTACTCATATGACTACTTGGATATAAACTTAGATGGCAAGGCCCCAGGATGTGTATATCCATTGCGGGTGTTGTGTCACATGGATGAAGGATGTTGGTGTGGGATGTTGTTGGAGGTGTGGGAGGTAGGGAACATGGGAATCCCTGTAATTTCTGAGTAATATTTAGGTAATCTTAGCACCTTTAAAAATACATACATACATATATATACATATACATATATATATATATATATATACACATATATATATATGATAACATTTATGTAAACAAATGCACATATATGCATACGTATTTATATATCATTTTACAAATATTTGTATGTATTGTGAAAAATTTGATTTTTACCCACAATGAAAAAATAAAAATAAAAATAAATAAAAATAATAAAGAAATAGAAAAAGAAACACTCATTTCAGGGACTAAATTCCATAGTTAATACATTAAAATATTAAAATGT
>JAQZBX010061644.1:0-17060 GCA_029593785.1 Cabassous unicinctus
AACTAAGTAGCATATAATTCAATTGTTGACTTATTTCTGGATTTTATCTATTTTTTTTAATTTTTTTTCTGGTGTTTACATCAGTTTTACTCTCTTTTCTCCTTTAAAAGTATAGTTAAGTATAATAAGGAGGACCTCTGAGTTTTCTCTGATTTTAGCCACTTGGTCATATTCTTTTACTTCATCGGTATACATAGAATGTGTATGTCATACATTCCAAGTGGGAATATATTAAATTATATAGTTTTATATATACTCTCTGGATACCTATCTTCCTCCTACCCTCCCAGGATTGGATTCCCGAAAAGGCGGTATTTGGGTTATTGTTATACAGCCATTAATCAAGGAAATAAATGAATTATTTGTTGAAGTAGAAGCAAAGCTTATCATAGCAACTTGTTTTTATTTTTTATTTTTTTTTCAGAATTCAACCATTATCACCATGGAATCTTTGAATCAATATTTTATTAACAAATCTAAACTATTTCTGTTGTTTGCTGTATTATGCCATTTAGGTGACAGTTGTTGTAGACTGCTTTTATTATAACCAGTCTATTTTACAATCAGCACTTTTGTTTCTTTTCAAATTAAATTTTTAATTTTTAGTTTTGAAATACTTTCAACTTTTCACAAAGTTGCAGGAATAATACTAAGAATTTGTACATATACTTTACCAAGATTTACCAACAACATTTTGGCATGTTGGTTTTATCATTGTTTTTCTTTTTTTGGTTTTTTTTTTCCCTGAACCATTTGAAAGTACATGTAAACATCTTGCTCCTTACCCTAAATACTCCTTAAACACAAGACTTTCACTTCTATAACCACAGTACAGTTTTCAGAATCAGAAAGGCTAACCTTGATACAAAACTACTATCTGTTGTAGAGTCCATAATCATGTTTACTTAGTCCCCTTTAATCTGGAAGAGATAAATGACAACTATGGATTATAATACATTGAATATAAGAATCCATGAATCTGGGAAGCAGGTGTGGCTCAGTGGATAGAGCCCCCGTTTACCATATGGGAGGCCCGGGTTCGCGTCCCGAGGCCTCCTTGTGAGGGCATGCCGGCCTGAGCGGTGCGGCGGGCTGATGCGGCAAGACCTCACAGCAAGGGGGAGATAAGCAGACACAGAGAAGACACGCAGCGAATGGACACAGCAGCACAAGCAGCAAGGGGGGGATAAATAAATAAAATAAATAAATCTTTAAAAAAAAAAAAAAGAATCCATGAATCTATACTAATAACAAGCAGTAGGTAAAGGGAAGGCTCTTCCTTATAGTAAAATGCTAATCAGTAAATAGCAAAGAAGAAATGATGGTGTATTATTCAGGTTTCTGTATGGAAATAGAACTGACAGGAGATATCTGTAAATAGTAGGGGATTTTATAAAATGTCTCCTGTGACCGTGGGAATGCATAAATCCAAATTCCGCAGGGCACGGCAGGCTGCAAACCAGCACCTCCAGTGAAGGCCCTTGATGAGTTCCCAGGAGACGCTGTCTGTCTGAAGTAGAAATGGGAATTCTCTCTCTGAATGCTGAAATCACTTCCCCTTTTAAGTATTCAACTGATTGGATGAGACGTTGCTCATTGCTGGCGGTAGTCTCCTTAGTTGATTGTATATGTAACCAGCCATCCATGCAATCAACTCACCGATGATTAAAGTCCATGAACTTCCCTTGTATTACAGTTGGCCCAGTGCTGGCTTGACCAAACAACTCGGTACCATTACCTGGCCGACTTGACACATTAGCTTAACCATCACAGATGAAATTAGAAAATCACTATTTTGAAACCATTATAGTATGGATCTAGCCAAGAAGTTTTACTGGATGCTAAAACTGGTGAATGGGTTTTTATTCCAAAAAGGATATTTACACTGTCTCAAAACATTTCTACACAAATTAGTTATTAATTATAGGAGGAAAAAAAAATAGTAACTTTACAGTGGCCAACCTGATGACCACCATCTTAACCATTTGATCAAAGTTAACTTTACTAATAATGGGAGAAATCAATATCACATGTCTCTTGATGTGATACTCTGAGGAGGACTCAGCATCACTTATATAGTATTCTTGCCAGAAATTCAAAACCCAAATCTAATAGTGGTGAAACATCACCAAGCCCTAGTTAAGGGACACTCTATAAAAAAAAAATAGTTTGTGATCTTCAGAAATGTCAATGTCTTGAAAGTCAAAGAAAGGCTGAGGAACTGAATTTAAATTTTAAATGTTTTCTGGCTGTCCAAAGTAGAGATTGTTTCTTTTCCCCCACTAAGTTAAATACATTGAAAACTCTCATGTATTAAGGGACTTGGAAAGGCTACCTCCCTATTACTGTGTTACCTATACAAGTCTTTACCAGATACCTTTACTTTAAGAAGGAAACCTAAGAATCATTTTAAATTCCTCTTCCAAACCCATCCCTTTTCCTGTGTCTCCCCACCCCTCCACCCCCCACCCCATACCCATCCAGCTGATCTCTGGGTCTTTCCTATTCTACTGCTTTAACTTGCCTCAGTACTTATATCTACCTTTTTGTTCCCATTCTTCATATCATAATTCAGGCCAATTTCTCCCTGTAAACTGGTCTCCCTACCTCTAGTCTCATCCTCTCCATGCTCTTAGCATGGCATATGAAGTCCTCTGTGGATTGATTTCTGTCCACGTCTTTTTCTGCTTTCTCGTGTTCACAAGATCTAGAAAACTTTTACTGAGCACTTACCATATGTCAGGCACTATGTAGTTTCCTTGGTTGCTCAAACACATACCATGTAATGGGTTTGCTTAAACAATGGGAATTTATTGGCTCAGGGTTTTGAGGCTAGGAAAAGTCCAAATCAAGGCATCATCAAGGCGATGCTTTCTTCCAAAAAACGGTGGCATTCTAGGGCTGGCTGGTAGCTATCCTTTGTCCTTAGCTTTTCTGTCACATGGCAATGCACATGCTTCTCTTGGCCTCTCTTTTTCTCTTCCAGGTCCCATTGATTTCAGTTTCTGGCTCCCTCTATGGTTTTCTTTCTGTCTGAATTTTATTCTGCGTATAAAGGACACCAATAATAGGATTAAGACCCATCCTGATAGAATTAGGTCACACTTTAACTGAAGTAACCTCTTCAAAAGGTCCTGCTTACAGTGGGTTTGCATGTACAGGAATGGATTAAGTTTAAGAATGCTTTTCTGGGGTACCTAGCTCTGAAGTACCATACTGAGTAATCAATAAATGGTAGCTATTTCTTATTATAATTTTAATGGAAGGAGATGCATCCATAAAATTTATAAAACATTATCTAATATGTTAATATGGGTTCGTAGGATATGTAGTATATGATGAGAACATTAATGAGAAGCTTCTTACCCCAGCCTCGTATGGTCAAAAAAGGCTTTTGAGAAAGTAATATCTATCTTCAGTCTTAACAGAAGAATAAAAAAAGAGTTAACCAGAAAGGAGAAAAAGAGAAGGCAAGAGCAAAATCACAGAGGGGAAAAACAAACCAAACCAAACCAAAACAACAACAAAAAACAATGTTGCTATAGTATAATATATGTGTGTGATGAGATAAGATAAGGTCAGAGTATATCAGAGCATAGAAGACCTTACATGCCACACTGAAGAATTTGGTTGATTTAGCTGGTGGGTGAAGGATTTTTAGCAGGAAAAGTATATGATTATATTTGCATTTTAAATAAGTCATTTTGTCAGCTATGTGGAAGATGATTTTTGAGACATGAATTTGAGGAGGGGAGTTTCAGCAATTTCTAAGAAAAATGATGCAATAGAGGATATTGGCTAGAGAAGTGATAGTAAGGGATAGGAACAATCCTATAAATTAAAAATATTCAAGAAATCAGATCATATCACTTCCCTGCTTTGAATTCAAGAGCTTCCTATTACTTTTAGAATGGTATCTATCCTTATTTTCCATGAATACAAGGACCTACATTATCTGGATCATGCTTATCTTTTCAACATATTCTATATTACTCTCCCTTTCTACTATGGTTCAGTCAACCTAGCCTTTTTTCAGTTCCTCAAATATTTCCAATGTTTTGCTACCTATGTGCCTTTGCATTTGCTTTTTCTTTTGCCTGGGATGCCCTTTCCCTAACTCAATACCTGACTGGCATATTTTTATCATTCAGTCTCAGGTAAAAGTTCATCTCCTCAGAGGGGCCCTCTCTGACACCTGATTGAAAGTAATTCTCCTTTTTCTCTTTCTTGTCACCCTATTTATTTCCTTCTAGCTTCACTTGTAATACCCTTGTATATTTGTGTTCATAATTATTTCCTGTCTTACTCATGAAGACAGGAATCTTATCTAACTTATTCAGTGCTATTTTCTCTTTGCCTACACAGTGCCTGATACATAGGAGGTATTCAATAAATATGTGTTCAATGAATGGATTATTACCTGAATTTTTAAAATTGAAATTGTTAGGTTGATAGAGAAGTTAATTTTGTAGCCAAGATTTGAACTTTAGTGAATGGTGGTTCTACTGATTGAACAGAGAATATAGAAGGTGATAATTTGAGTGACAAGATGAATTACATTTTGGATGTCCCTGTTCCCTATGTTTTAACTGAACTAAAGTAGTTGTAGTCTTCCAAGTGCTACCCACATTTCTGTGTATCCACGCATTTACAAGTAAATAATTTCCTCTAAATGAAATGTCCTCCTGTCTCTACCCCACATTTTTTGCAAGGCACGTTCTTACTCATACCAGCCTGATAAATTTTTCCCTAATCTCCCCAAGTAGTCAATGCCCTTCTTTCCCCACTATAATAATTTATGAAACTTAGTACATTGTATTACAAATATTTGTTTATTCTCTACTTTCCTACAAGACCATGATTTTCTTTGAATTCTTATGCCCTGGACTATATCTGTTACATAGTGTGTACTCAATGAATAAAATGATGAACTTATTATTTTCAGGGCTATGAATTTCAGTCCTAGAGCTTTCAGTAGTCATTTTGCTCTGTCTTCATTGATATCCCAACAATCTCAACTTCTAAATGAATAACTTTAATAGTTGACAATGAAAGCTTTTTTATGCCTATTTTAAACCTATTCCAGAAAGTTATGTAATATTTCATTTTAGTAACCTCTCTGATGCTCTTTCATTAGTTATCTTAGTATGGTCTTATTTACCATACCACTGGTTTACCTTACATAATATGAATTAAGTAAGATTACATTAGTGTTTTCACCTTTCAAGCAAGACACTTCAAGTTTATGGAAACAATTCTCAAATCAAGATCTGAACATTAATTTCATTAACAATGATAAATGGAAATAAATTTTAAAGAGTTTAGATATAGAGTTGTTCAATCAAAGTCTGTTGGTTGGATTAATTTATTTTTAATAGAAACCAAAATGTCATTTATTAAATTACATTGGGGAGGAGAGATATCCTAAAATATCCAGAATATTGAGTTCCCTATTTATGATACTTGCTTTTCTGATAATGAGGTACTTATAAAATCAAATAAGTAATTAGAAGAGTCCTTTGTAAGCACAGAATTAGAGCAAAGCAACTATCAAATAGAAATATGATAGAGAACCAGAAATACAAATTATATATGTAACTTAAATTTTTCTAGTAGTCTCATTTTAAAAGTAAAAAGAAGAAATTGATTTTAATAATATATTTTATTTAACCCAAAATATCATATGTAATCAATATAAAAATTATTCTTTTTCATACTAACATTCAAAATCTTGTATGTATTTATACTTATGTGCCTCTCAGCTCCTTCACTTATTAGCTTCTTTGCTTACTTGGAAAAAATTACTAAAAATCTCTATGTTTCAATTTATACAATGGAGGAAGTTGTGAGAATTGTTAGGTATTATATATGACATGCCTGGAACATGGTGATTGTTTTTAAAAAATATTTCAAACAGGTGAGAGTGACATGTAATGACATCACTGTCTTGAGGCAAAGACCATATCTTAGGGATCAAATTATCTGTGATCATCAAACTCTCTTTCCATTGGACGGTGCTGAATGCACACATCACTCTGACTTCCTGTTTAAATTATTTTTAAAAAGAAGCAAATATCATGGCTACTATTGGTACCTGATACATGTTAGTTGTGACAGAATCTAGCATAATTTCAATATCAGTATTATTAAAACCACTAATAAGAGAAATTGAGTTATGGTTTAAAAATCTGACTTTCAGTAGTCATCATCCATCTCTTTTTACCTGAAAAGTACTTAAGTGCTTAAGTACTTAAGCACAAAATGGTTGGTTATCCTCCCTGGTTATTGGGGTGGGCATTGGGTAATTATTGGTGTCATTCTGATGCTAATGGCATAAATCTTCCATATGTTTAAAATACATTATTACCAGTTTTAAGAATATTTTCTTCTCCTAATTTCAGGTTGGGTGGGACTATATCAGCATACAAGATAGTACCAGACGAAATAGAAGAAATCAAGGTATAGTATGGAATTTTTCACCTTTACAGTGACGTAGTATCTTGGTGGGAGATGGAGGAAGAATTGATTTTTTTTAAATACCGTTGAATGTTTAGCTAAGTGTGCTAGGACATCATTTAAACACTAGTTCTTCTACTGGAATTTTTAAGAAAAATTTGTCAGATAACCACCATCAGATTTCATCTACCATTAGTGGTGCACTTCTGAGAATAATATTGAGAGAATCAAAAAGGAACTGTTTCCTCTGAAATTAATTGAAAACTAAGTAATTGAGAAAGCACTGTAGAAAGTATTAACATGCAAAATGGATCATCTTTTTAACTTCTTGTAATTCCTTTTTTCTTTAAGCCTTTGCTGATTATAAATTATATCGCTCCTTTATTTCCTTGTTCCTTTGAAAACACAATATGCTAACTTCAATTAAAATTTTTCATTACAATGAATGAAAATGATCTTAAGCTTTGGAAATTTTGACACTCCTGCATTCTCGTGTCTCTAATATTTTACTAAGTCCTTTTCTGGCATAATATGTTGCCCTTGTCCAAAAGTAGAACTAAGCTCACTATCTATTCCATAAATAAAATTTAACAACTAGATAGGAATAGACATGGATAAATGAAAAATACTGAGTTAACAATGACATATAAAGATCTCACCAAATCATTAAATTTGATTGACCTAAACTTCAATGTCAAGTTCAGTAACTTCAAGTGTCAGTAAATAGTTCTTTAATTTGTTTGCATTATTTTTCAATCAGTTAAGCCTATTGATCCTTATTATGTGACATAGTATTAGTTTCAGTATGTCAAGTGTTTTAATGTGTAGTCAATATCAGGGATTAATATCATAATTATATTCTAGCATCAAAAAAGACTCATTCCAACTTACTATAAATTCATAAAATATTTTGACTAGAAAAAACCTTAAGTCTAATTCAAATCCTTTATTTTTCAAATGAGGAAATAGAAATGAATACAGGTGAAGTTGTTGAAATTGTTTTAGGTTCAGTAATTATGTTCCTAAAATATAATCAAGTGTTGTTAAAGGGATAACATGGGTGTATTACTTCTTAAAATACATTTTATAATGACTTTGAAAAAAATTTGTACTCTACAAACTTTAAGATATATATCATATAATACAATGATACAAGGTTTTAAGTGATAAAGGTAAACAAAGTGGTTCCTGAAAAGACATAGGAAAGTCACCTAGTCATTTATAAAAGGTAATCAGCGAAATCTTTCTAAGACATAAACTCAATATGGCACCAGATTTATAGAGTGTAAGATAAAGATTGTTGGGGTGTAGGGCTGGAGATGTACCTTTTTGCCATATTAAGAAGTTTGATTTTTATCCTGAAAGCTGTGGAGTACCGTTAAGTGATTTTTAGACAGAAGTACATAATCAGTTTGGGAAGTTTTTTGACTGTTTCTATGTTAAGTGAGAAAAATGGTTTCAGTGGGAAGAGGAGGAGGTTCAGACTAGAAGGAAGAAGAACAGATTGTAGGCATGTAGGCACAAGATGAATAAGATCTAAGGTAAAAGCAGTGGCAGTGAGGCTGGAGAAAAAAAGAGGATTTGGGAAATATTTTTTAAGAAAGCAGAATCAACAATTATTAATGATTGATGGGATGTTTAGGGAAAGATGGAAATTTCGACTTGGGTTTCTGGCTTGGATGACTAGATGATGTTGCTGTTAACTTAAAAAGGATATATAGGAAAAGGAATATGTTTGAGAAGAAAGAAGATAAGTTTTGGACTTACTGAATTTGAGGCTCCTCTCAGATAAACAAATGTCTTATAAGTCATTAGGTAAATGGGCCTGGAACTCAGAAGAGCGAGCCTATCTAGTAATTGAATTGACAAATTGATATTTGTCATTATATAAGAGTTCATTGAGGCCATGCTAGTGAATAGAATCACCTAGAAAAGTTATAAGACATAAAAACAGGGGACTGAAGATATAGTCCTGGGGAAGATCCACCAAAAAGGCAGAGAATTAATATCTCCTTTAATTAGTTGTTTCATTAGCAGAAATGTGACTTTTTTTAAATACTTTTCTCTAAAGAAATAGTTTTTTCATTGCATTTTTAAAATTCTAGAGTAATAAGTTATCCCTCTGGGGATCCCTTGAAAAAATATGATTCATGGATGACATGTAATATGTATTTTTACCATCACTTACTGATATTATATCCAAAAAACCTTCAGAGGTTTGAGGCCTGAGGTATAAAAAATATGGTGGTATTGATTCTTGATTTCAAAAGTGTTGGAAGAAAAACTATTATAAAACATTTCATCAACATTTGATGGTTTCAATAGAATTTTCAGCTTAGATAAGATTTAATCTTTGGTTTTGGTCAGAGGAAATGTGAAACATCGATATAATGTTCATTTTAGTTGGGTAATCTCTGGGTGCATAATTGAACATAATTCAATTTTTTGTCAAATGTAATCTTTCATAATATTTCTAGCTCTAGAAATCATTGTTTAGTTTATTTGTAGCTTAAATTAAGCAGTATTATATTGATTATAATATTTCTCCCCTCAAAATGGTGAATGGATGCTTGACCAAAGGCTAAGGGAAGAAGAGCAAATACATTCCTGGCCCAATTACAGCCCTCTCATCCCTTCAGATGTAACCAATATCCTGGGTATTTATCATTATCAGTTCTTTTGCTTTTCTTTAGTTTTATCAACTATGTATATATCCCTAAATATGATCATTTATACATACTTCTTTTTGAAACTTCATATTAATTGAACCATAATGTATGCAATTTTTTTGTATCATGCATCTTTCATTCAACACTGTTTGTAAGATTCAGCTGTATTGTGCCTATAGCTAGGTTGTTTTGTTTTGCTTTGATTTTGTTCTTAATTACTGTAAAATACTCCATTGTATCACATTTCTTTGAGACATCATAATGTTAGTGGCTATTTGACTTATTTTCATTTGGGGCTATTATGAAAAATGATTGTATAAATATTCTTGTAAAGCATCCTGGTACACAGGTGTAAGAGTTTCTCTGAGGTTTATCCTGAAAAATGGAATTCCTGAGTTTTAAAGATTATGTATTTTCAGCTTTTTTAGATGAACCAAACTGTTTTTCAATGTAGTTATTGCCAATTTACAATACCACCTTGGGTATATTTTTAAATGTGTGTGTGTGTGTGTATAAATTTTATTCTTTAATCTACCTGCAATTTATATTGGTATAAATTTATTTTTATTTAAATATGGGATGACTAAACTGACATGGCTTTCCAAATGTATCTTTATTTTCCCAACCTAATTTATTGAAAACCCCATATTTTCCCCAAAGGTTTGAATTGCCTCATTTATCACATATTAAATTTGTATATGCCTAGACACATACATCCATATATAAATCTGTCTCTTCTTGAAATTTTGTTCCATTGATGTATTTATCTTTTCCCTTGCCCGCATTGTACTATTTTGGTCACAGTATTTTTTTTTTGGCATGTTAGGGTAGGTCCAGTGTCATTTTTCTTTTTTTATTCTGTTGGCTCATGTATTACTTGTTCTTGATAATACTTACAGATTTTCAAGTTTCAAAAGTATTCCTACTGAGGAAACTTCTGTTTCTAGCCAAGTTGGAGTAACCCCTTTCCTCCCAGATCCTTTTTCTTACAACTGAAATACCCTGGACATTACAAAAAAGGAAAGTAGAACGCATACAACCTAAGAACCTCAGGACCTGAGGAATAATATGCCTCTCATATATTTCAAACAGGGTGCTGAAGAAGTCTCTAATATAAAACTGCCAACAGGCACAGACAAAAAGAAGTTCCTAGAAAAGCCAGTTCCCCATTGCCAAAACACTGGGAAAAGTTATCCTAACAAATATCTGCCAAAACCCATCCAAACTAAAGACAAACACAAAATTTCAGTGGGGTGAATCAGAAAGCTGGTCTTCTACCTCACCCCACCACACCCTCCCACATTCCTCCCAACAGAAGCAGTTGGCAAAACTACAAATCCTTTGCCTGGTGGTGTTGGCAAGGCTGAACAGGAAGCTAATCTTCCATGTCCCACCTGGCAGAACATACAGTACCCCATTTCCCCTCTTGGGATATCGTAGATGGGACCAAATAGGGAGCTGATCTTCTATCACCCACTTGGTGGAAACAGGCTGTGCTCCAATTCCCTGAGCAGGTAGTGGCAGTGGAGTCCAGAGGTAAGATGGACATTTACTCCCACCTACCACCAACGTTATTAAACAAGGCATTGAGACGTTGGGCTAGTCACCACTGTGCTTCAAACCTCCCTCTCCCATGTCAGTAGGGCCTAGTGGGGAGCTGAGTCTCCATCCCCATCTGGCATAAATGACACTGAATGAGGGGGGCTAGTCAGTATTCCATTCTCAGTATGAGTCAAACAGATACTTCTCCCTTCCTTGGTGACAGCAGGCCCAAGCAGTATGCTGGGCCTCCACCCCTACCCAGAATCAACAATTTCACAGGAAGCTGTCAGCAGTAACAGAGAGGAGCACTGAACTTCCATCCCACCTGTCTGCAATGAAGCACTGTGTTATTCAGTGTCTCACTTTTGCCAGGGTGGCAATGATGGGACCCAGCAGGAAGTTGAACATACATACCCACACTGCTCTCATGCTACACCTCAACAGGGGGGTGTCCGGCTAACAAAGAAGATTAAATAAGCTTCAGAATTTCATAATACAATATCAAAAGTGTCCTGAATACAATGAAAAATCATTCATCATACCAATAATAAGGAAAATCACAACTTGAATAAGAAGAGACAATCAACAGATGCCAACAACAAGGTTGTTTTTTGAAACAATATTTGAATTTTTGACAGGCATTTTAAATAGCCATCATAAAAATGTTTCAACAAGCAATTATGAATTATATTGAAACAAACTAAAAAAACGATAATCTCAGCAAAGAAATAGAATTTACAAAATGAAACCAAATGGAAATTGTGAAACCGAAAAATATAATAATACATCTATATATATCAATCATGGATTAGGCACAATAGTAGAAATGACAGGACAGAATAAGTGAACTTGAGGACATATGAATAGAATTTACCCAAACTGAACAATAAAAAGAAAATAGACTAAGCACCTAAATTGTGTCTCAGGACCTGTGAAACAGTAAAACATAAATATATGATGTAGTGCTCAGGATATGTAGAGTAGATATTTGACACAATCATATTTTTAAAGCGGGAGAGTAAAGGTGCCTAAATGGTACTTGAAGTGGTAAAACGTCAATAACAGTAGACTGTGATTTTACATATGTGTATTGTAATAGCTAGGGCAACCACAAAGAAAAGTATGCTTGAAAACACTACAAGTTCTTCTTTTAACACAAGATAATAACTACAATGACAATAAATCTACTTTTGTAACACTGAAATAAAGATAGTGGTTACAGAAGGGAGGGGAAGTGTGGTACACAGGGCATATTTAGGGCAGTGAAATTGCCTTGTATGATACTGCAATGACAGACACATGACATACATTTGTCAAAGCCTGTAAAATTGTACAGCACAAAGTGTAAACCATAATGTAAACTATACACTTTGGTTGGTAACAATGCTTCAATATTGGTTCATCAGTTGTAACAAATATACCACACTAATGTAAGATGTTAATAATAGGGGAAACTGTGTGTGGGTATGTGGATGTGGAGGGGGTTATGGGAATTCCCTATATTTTGGTGTAATTTTTCTATAAATCTAAAACTTCTCTAAAAATAAAGTTTTTTATTACTAATCAAAACAAAACACTACAAGTAAATTAAGATGGAATCCTAAAAAGTGTTAAAAGTAATCCACAGTAATTCAAGAAGAGAGGAACAGAAGAATAAGAAACAGAAGACAAAAGAGAAAAATAATAATAAAATGGCAAATGTAAGCCCTAAAATATCAATAATTACATTAAATATAAATGATCTACATATACTAATTAAAAGACAGAGATTAACAAGTTAACAGAGAGAACATTGTATTAATCAGCCAAAGGGGTGCTGATGCAAAATAACAGAAATCTGTTGGCTTTTATAAAGGGTATTTATTTGGGGTAGAAGCTTACAGTGACCAGGCCATAAAGCATAAGTTACTTTCCTCACCAAAGTCTGTTGCCACATGTTGGAGCAAGATGGCTGCCGACGTCTGCCAAGAGTTCATGCTTCCTGGGTTCCTCTCTTCCTGTGTCTTGTGTCTTTCCAAGCTCAGCTGCCTTGCTCCCTCCACAAGGCCAGCTGTAGACTGTCAGGTGACCGGCTCTTTCTTTCTCCCCAGGCCTCAATTCTCTCCGGGCTTAGCAGCTCTGCTCTTCTCTGTGCTTACTTCCCGGGCTCCAGCTCAAAACTCCAAGCTCCCTTCTCTGTGGTGCAGTTTCTCCCTTGGTGGGTGGGGACTCAATGTCCTACTCATGTGGCCCAATCAAAGCCTCAGTCATTATTTAATCAAGTAAATGTGAAACCTCTGGATCCAATATAATCTAATATGCCTGGAGGGACAGACCAGTTTACAAACATAATCCAATATCTGTTTTTGGGATTCATAAATAATACCAAACTACTACAAACATCAACAACTATGATCCAACTATATGTCATTTTCAAGAAACTCATTTCAACAATGACATAGGTAGAATGAAAGTAAATGAATGAGAAAAGATATATCATGTAAATATTAATTTATAAAAAACTGGAGTGGCTATATTAATCTCAAACAAAGTAGAATTCAGAGCCAAGAAAATTACTAGAGACAAAGAATGATATTCCTCAATGATAAAATTTCAATCCACCAGGGAAATATAGCAGCCCTAAAAGTGTATGTATCAAACAACAGAGCCTCAACATACATGAAGCAAAAACTGATAGAACTGAAAGGGGAAAAAGGTAAATCCACAATTATGTTGGGGACTTCAACACTCCACTCTCAGCAATTGATAGAATTACTAGACAGTAAATTAGCAAGGATCTTGAATCAACCAATAGGGTTGAATTGACCTATATAAAACACATTTCTTCTGAAGCAAAAGAATATACATCTTTCCAAGCACTCATGGAACATTCAACAAAAAAGACCATATCCTAGGCCATAAAACAAACCACAATTTAAAAAAAAATGAAATCAGAGAATATGTTCTCTGGTCAAAATTAATCAAACTAAGTATCAATAACACAAAGAAAAAGGAAAACTCCAAACACATGGAAATTTAAAAAAACACACTAGTGAATAATCCATATGTCAAAGAGGTAGCTTCAACAGATATTTTTAAATATGTATATATATATATAACTGAATGAGAATGAAAATAGAACACATCAGAAATTCTAGAAAGCATCTAAAGCAGGACTGAGGAGAAAATTTATAACACTAAATGCTTACATTAGAAAAAAGAAAGTTCTTAAATGAATAATCTAAGATCTTTTCACAAAATAGAAGAAAAGTAAAATATCAAAGCAAGCAGAAGAAAGGAAATGATGAAGAGCTGAAATCAATGAAATTGAAGACAGGGAAACAATAGAGAAAATCAGTGAAATAAAAAGGTGGTTTAAAAAAAACTCAATAAAATTGATAAACCTCTTACTAGACTGACAAAGATAATGAAGAGAAGAGACAATCATCAATATGAGGAATCAAACAAGGAATAGCACTACAGATCGTCCAGCCATTAAAAGGATAATTAGCAAACACTATGAAAAACTTTATGCTTATAACTTGAATATCTTAGAAGAAATGGACCAATTCCTCAAAAACTACAAACTACCAAAATAATCAGATGAAATAGGCAATCTGCATAGTCTTCTAGCCATTAAAGAAATTGAATTTGTAATTTAAAATCTCCCCACCCCCCCAAAAAAAATCCCTAGGCCCAGATGGTTTCCCTGGAGAATTCCACTAAACATTAAAAGAAGAATTAACATCAATTTTACCCAAACTCTTCCAGAAAATAGAAAAGGAGGAAACACTTCCCACCTCATTTTATGAGGCTAATATTACTCTGATACCAACACCAGGCACAGCACAAAGAAAACTCAAAACCAACATTTCTCAATAACTTAGATGCAGAAATCCTCAACAAAATATTAGCAAATCAAACCCAAAAATGTATAAGTATGCACCATGGTTATATGGGTTTTTTTCAAGGCATGCAAAGCTAGCTCAACATTTAAAAACTAATCACTGTAATTTACCATATCAACAGGGTATAGGAAGAAAAGTCATATCATTATTTCGTTCAACAAACAAAAACTCATGATGAGTGTCAGCAAAATAAGAATAAAGGAAAATTACCTCTACTTTATAACAAAAATCTATAGCTAACATCACACTTAATGGTGAAAGACTGAATGCTTTCTCACTAACTTCTGTAACCAGGCAATGATGTTTGCTTCCACTACTTTTATTCAGTCTAGTACTTACTAGAAGTTCTAAATAGCACAATAAGGCAAGAAAAAGTATTAAAAGGCACACAGTGTGGAAAGTAGGAAAAAGCAGTTCTTCTAGTTTGGAGGATTCAAGATCCACACTCAAAAAAATAAATTGCATTTCTATATACCAACAACAAATATTTGGAAATTTATATTCAAAGCAATATCATTTATAATTTCTCCAAAGAAAATTATTACGTTGCTCATCCACTTAAAAACATGAACACATTATCTGTATGCTGAAAACAACAAAATAATGATGAAAGAAATAAAAGGAACCTTAAAGAAACTAAGAGACACACCATGCCCATGGATTTAAAGATACACATAGTAAATATGTTAATTCTCTCTGTGATGGTTAGGCTAATGTGTCAACTCGGCCAGGTAATTGTGCCCAGGTGTTTGGTCAAGCAAGCACTGGGCTAATTGTAATACAAGAGCATGTATGGACTTTAGTCACCAGTGAATGTACTGCATAGATAGCTGATTACATCTACATCAATCAGGGAGATTGCCTTCAGCAATGAGTGATGCTTTATCCAATCAATTGAATTCCTAAAAGGGGAAGTGATTTCAACATTCAGAGAGAATTTCCCAACTCTTTGGACAGCCAACATCTCCAGAAACTCATCAAGGACCTTCATTGGTCTTTCATCAGAGCCCCTGATTTGCAGCCTGCTTGCAGAACCTGGACTTGTATATCCCCACGGTCACATGAGAGACTCTTATAAAATCTCATATTATTGACAGATATCTCCTGTTGATTCTGTTACCCTAGAGAACCCTGACTAATACACTCCCCAAAATGATTTATAGGTTTAATGAAATTCCTAATCCTATTGAGATTTTTTTATAGATATATACAAGCCTATTCTAAAATTATTTGGAAAAGCATAGAACCTAGAATAGCTAAAACAATTTTTAAGAAGAATAATGTAGGAGGAATTACTCTACCCAGTAATAAGTATTACTAAGTAGCTAAAGTAATCAAGATGGTAGAGTATTGGTGAAGAAATAAGTCAATAGAACAAAATTCAGAACCCATAAATAGACTCACACAAATATGTTCAAGTGATCTCTAATAAAGGTGCAAAAGAAATTCAGTGGAAAATAGCCTTTTCAAAAAATGGTTCTGGAATAACTGGATTTCCCCATGCAAAAGAATGGAGTTGGGGCCCTACCTCACAACATATAAAAAATTAACTGTAATTGGATCCCAGACCTAAATGTAAGAGCTAAAAGTATTATATTCTTAGAAGAAAGTTTAGGGGTAAATCTTTATGCATTGCTTTTGGCAATGTTTTCTTAGAAAAGCCATCAAATGCACATGCAGCAACAACAACAAAAATAGATAAAATTACTTTTCTCCTTCAAACAACACCATAAAGAAAGTGAAAAGACAATCCAAAGAATGGGAGAAAATTTTTGCAAATCATGTCTGATAAGGGACTTATATCTAGAATATATAAATAACTCTTACAAGTCAAGAATGAAAAGTAAAATAACCCAAATAAAAAATGAGCAAAGTACTTGAATAGACATTTGTTCAGGCTAGATAAGCAAATAGCCAATAAACACATGAACAGATGTTCAGTGGCTCAGCATTAGCCATTTGTAAATGTACATCAAACCCACTATGAGATATGATTTCACATCCACTAGTATGGCTTTATTCATAAACATTGATAATATAACAAGTGCTGGCAAGGATGTAGGAAAATTAGAATCCTCGTACACCAATGTTGGAATTGTCAGGTGGCGCAGTTGCTTGAGAAATAGTTTAGCTATTCCTCAAAAGATTAAATGTAGAGTCACCAAATGACCCAGAAGCACCAATCCTAGGAATATACCCTAGAAAAATGATGAAATACATCCACACAAAAACTTGTACACGAATGTTCATAGCAACATTAGTCATAATAGTTAAAAAGCAGAAATAACCTAAATATTTGTCAACTGATGATTGGAGAAACCAAATGTGGTATATTCATACAATGAAATATTTTCTGCCTTAAAAATATATTAATGGGAGTGGAGGTGGCACGGCACAAGTGATTAGGAGTCTCCCTCCCACGTGAGAGGCCCCAGGTTCGGTTCCCAGTGCCTCTTAAAAAGAAGGCAAACAGACAGCGAGTGCAAACAATGGGGGGAGAAATAAA
>JAQZBX010061645.1:0-17064 GCA_029593785.1 Cabassous unicinctus
GTCTACCATATAGGAGGTCCAGGGTTCAATTCCTGGGGCCTCCTGGTGAAAGGCAAGCTGGCCTACGCAGAGAGCTGGCACAGCAAGATGATGCAACAGAAAGAGACACAGAAGACAGACAATAAGAGACGCAGCAAACCAGGGAGCTGAGGTGGCGCAGGAGATTGAGCAGCCTCTCTCCACTCTGGAAGGTCCCAGTACTGGTTTCCGGTGCTGCATAAAGAGAAGACTAGAAGACACGGAAGAACACAGAGAGCAGACAGTGAGCGCAAAACAATGAATGGGGGAGAAATAAATAAATAAATCTTTTTTTAAAAAGGCAATTAAGAAGCAGATATTGATCTGCGGCTTCCAAGCAAACAGCTTCAGGGGCCCCAGAGGTAATGGATGAATAGGAACTTCTGGGCCTCCCAGGGGCTGAGTAAGGAACAAACTTTCTGGCACAGCCCATGCTGAGAGTCTCAGGTCCTCACTAATAAAACAAAAGAGGGCACAGACAGGCTTTAATTAAAACTCACCAGTCTCTGGCAGGGGTTGGGTAGTGCCACTTACCTCTGTCTCCTGGCTGGCTCACCAAATAATGTTACCATATGGCTCTGGTTTCTGGGCTTCTAGGTTCTTGGTTTATACCGCATAAAAGAATTTAAGGACACACCATAGGATAGGCAAGGGAGTAAAGAGTTTATTAAGAAACGAGAAACGTACACTGTCTGAGACATAGAATGCGGGCATACTGCAGGGTGAGTGGCACAGGTGGGACCCCAGGTCAGGGCTTTTTAAAGTCTGTTTGCTGTTCTGATTGGTTGCCCCACCTGTCATTTCTCGGGGCCAGTGGTGAGGCCTTTTGAGAATATCCGGGGCTTTTCCTTGCCCCAAATGCAATTTCATTCCAATTTCATTCCAAATGGGGTTCCCATTGCTGGATTCTTGTGGGGTCCTTCCAGCAGCCTTCTTGGTGGCAGTTTTTCCCTCGGAGTTTCCAGGTGGATTCCATGGCCACATGTTTCACAACTATGTTTTTCTGTCAGGTCTTAGACTTGTCTTCCTTTGATCTAAACTAGCATGCCGGGAAGCGGGTGTGGCTCAATCGATAGAGTGCCCGTTTACCATATGGGAGGCCCCGGGTTCGCTTCCCGGCGCCTCCTTGTGAGGGCAGGCCGGCCCGCGGGGTGCGGTGGGCTGATGCAGCAGAACCTCACGGCAGGGGGGAGATAAGCAGACACAGAAAAAAAAACACACAGCAAATGGACGCGACGAACACAGGCAGCAAGGGGGGGATAAATAAATAAATAAATATTAAAAAAAAATAAACTAGCATGCCTCATTATTATAGTGGTATTTTCTAAATGTCTAATTAAAATGTTTATATGCTCACAGGTTGGCTTTTAGAACTCTAGTAAGAAAATACGGTTGTGATCTGTGTTATACACCAATGATAGTTGCTGCTGATTTTGTCAAATCTATAAAAGCCAGAGACAGTGAATTCACCACAAATAAAGGTATGTGAAATCCATAGTTTCCTGGCTTCATAAAACTTTTAAAAAATAAATTTAAAAAACTTCAACTAACTCATCTAATGAGAAACAATACATTTCAGAGGTTTATTTAAAAATTTTTGGTTTACAAGTCTTACTCCAGATTTTCTTTTCAAAATAGAACCAAATCCTGTAGTCAATATAATTTTACTAGGTGAATTATCAGTAATATATCAAAATGTAAGATCAGCCTTTCTTAAGGCCCCTGTTTTCTCACCTGGACTATTAGAATAGTTTCCTGTCTCACTGTCCCCCTTCCTATTTATCCTCCAAACAGCTGAAAGTGACCTTTCTAAAATGTAAATTTGACCAGATCTCTTCCCTGCTTGAAACTACTTGGACTTCTCATTGCCTAAACCAGTGGTTCTCAAAATGTAGTCACCAAACCAACATCATTAGCATTATCTGGAAACTTATCAGAAATGGAAATTTTGTGGCCCCATCCCAGAACTACTGCATAAGAAATTCTGTGTTTTGACAAGCCCTCCAGGTGATCCTGATGCTAGTTCAAGGTTAGAATCACTGGCCTAAAGAATAAAATTTCAGCACCTGAGGATAATATATAAAGTCCTTCCTGATATAGCCTCTGAATACCTCTTCTGTAGTCTTATCTCCCATCAGTTTCTCCCACATCTCCCCTGCTTTCTTCCTCAAAAATACTAAATTATTTTTAGGTCCTTGAACATGCCCTGTTCCCCCACACTCCTCTACTTAGAATAATTTTTCCAATCATGCCTATACCCCAGCTCCCCAGCTCTCTGGCAAAGTACAGCCCCTGCTTCTTAATCCAGAACTTATTTTCCTAATCAAACTCCACTCATGCCCTCCCTCCATCTTAAGTACAGGCTTTTCATTGTTGCACTTAATCATACCATATTATAATTTCCTCTTTATATGCCTCTCTCTCCCACTAGACTATAGACTTCTTAGACTTAGACTATGTTAGAGCTATTTCTTACTAGTTTGTATTTTCAGCATCTAACATAGTGTTGAAAATATATTAGAGCAATAAATGGTTGTAAATTGAAATTCTATAACTTTTCTGTGTTACAAAGGATAAAAGCACCCTACATCTTCATTAAGGAAAATCAAATTCTTCTATCCTATCATAATTCTGTAAACCAGTGGCTTGCCATAGATCCTAAGTCTGCGGAACTGGATAATTCCTAGAAATTTGCATTTTTTGAAAGACCCAGTGATTCTCATAGGTGGTCCTCAGAAACACCATAAGAAACACTAAAATGCAAATATCCAAAGTTTATAACACTAACCAAAGATGAGAAATCCGTTATTTAAAATCTAGGATAGTTCTGATACTATATTAAAATTTAAGACTTTTATATGTAATGAAAGATCACAAATATACTTAAAAACTGGGAAAACATATTAACACGATAGCTAGCAGGGCTAATTTCTTTATTCTGTTTATATAAAAATACAGTAAGAAACAAGAAATAACCAATAGAAAAATTGCTTTTAGAAAAATATGCAAAGATTATGAAGAGAGAGCACTCAAATAAAAATATTCAAATATTGGATATACAGTATAGGCTAGGCTGTGAGGAAACGAGAACTTTCATCCATATTGGTGGAAGTCGGTATTGGGTAAACTCTTTTGGAAGGTAATTTTGTAATATCTATCAATATGTTAAATCCCTATATCTAACAGTTACACTACTAGAATTTATCCTATGATTATACTCCAAAATATATATGTATGTATTTTTTTATATTGATTGCAAGAGCCACAAATGAAAAATGAAAAACATCTAAAAGCCCACTGTATGATCAATATATACTATTTTATGCACACTATACATACAGCAGAATACTAGCCACTAAAAAGAATAAAACAAGTCTGAGTAGCTCACCCAGATACATCATAAGTTGCAGGAAATAAAAGTAGGAGGCACAGCAGTGTTCCCATTTGTTTAAATTTTATGGTTACATACATAAAATTGTTCTGGAAGGATAAATTAATTCTCACCTTTGGGGAGAGAGTCTGTCTGTAAAGTGTATGGGAAGGAGACTTACTTTTCATGTTACATCATTTTTTACTGATTGACCTTTTACTAAATGTAAATTGCTTTTAATTTAAAATATTTAAAATTATTTTAAAGCTATCTTATGTGAACAGGTGCTTCTGAGACTAAAAATAGTTAATGTTACTTCATCTTGTACAAACATTAGAATTTGGTATAATTTATGCATGTGTATAAATGTTTTTTTCTGTGAATTTTAATGATAAGCTGTTCATTTTATCAGGTGATTGCCCTTTGATTGTTCAGTTTGCCGCTAATGATGCAAGACTTTTATCTGATGCTGCCTGTATAGTCTGTCCTTATGCGAATGGAATAGACATCAACTGTGGTTGCCCTCAGAGGTAAAGCTCAAAGAAATTGGAAGAATTTTTTAAAAGACTAGGGAAAAAACTTTGTAAACATGGTAAACTATCTTTCTAGTTTTTAAAAATTAAAAAGGAAGGAAATAATTTAAGCACTGGAACTTAAAATAAGTGAAAAAAAAAAAGAATAATAAAAGTTTATATAGGAACATAACCGCAAAGATCTTTCCTCATGGTTGAACCAGTGTATAGACCTTTGACAAGTGTTTCTTCTTATTTCACCATTAAAATTTGTATATATGTATCTGCCTTGATCCTCATCCATAAGTGAGAATCAAATATTTTATAGCAATCCCTAAAATGTAATTTTACTGTTGTGACAGACATTCATTCCTGCTCTAAAATCTACAATTCTGATTTGGGAGCTAGCCACATGTTTTCTCCTTATTAATTTCCCTTATAAAAATAACTTTTTGTCACCTTTTCTTTCTATACCACAATTATTTGATTGTATTTCAGTAGCTGGGTGTTCATAGGATGTACTTAATTTGACAATAATATCCCTATCTTACTGGCATGTGGCACTGTACTACGTTATCTGTCAATAATTTAAAATGTTTTTAAAAAATAAAATCAAGGTTTTAAGCAGAGCATAATCCAAATAAGATTAGACATATTTGTATACTCATTAGGAGAATTTAATAAGCTGTTTAGTGGTGTTGGAATGCAGTAAGCCAGAAATGACTTTCTACTTTTGAGATTTATAAAACCTCTTGTTAAATACAATAAATATCAAATTTGAAATTAAGTAAATCTGATGTAATTGCAGTTAATTACAAATACCTGAATCATTTTGATGAATGAATTTAATTTAAATTTTCTCACTTGCCAATGAGAACAGTTTCCCCTAAGTACATTTTGATCTGGGAACGTGTTTTCCTAATTTCATGTTAATCTGATCCACTTAGAAATGATGGATCTATGAATTTTTAAAATGCTTCTATTCCAGATCTTTAGATAGAGATAGATGCATTTATATGGCACTGTTTCCATTTAGATTTTTATCTTTTCTTCCAGCTATTTACAATTCACATTTTGTTCTGTTTGCTTTATAAAGATGGGCAATGGCAGAAGGTTACGGGGCTTGCTTAATAAATAAGCCAGAGCTTGTTCGAGATATGGTGAAACAAGTAAAAAATCAAGTGGAAAACCCCAGATTTTCAGTATCTATTAAAATAAGGTAAAATAAAATATTTTACTCTATTAACATGATAGTCCCTTATTCAGGAAATAAAACAATATTCTTTTGGGGCAGGGGGAATCTATCCTAACCAAACTGGTAACTGATTTATGGAAATATTGAAACAAGACATTTAGTAAATGACTGCATAGCCAGAATTTTTATTTATAATACAGAAGAACTTCCTTTTTATTTTTTCTAACAAAAATTAAAATATTGCTTTATTATTAAAAACTTTCTCCAGAAGAAATCTTCAACTTTTTCCAGGTACTACTTACTTAATGTTAAGAAATATTCATGTTTATTTGTCATCCTAATATTGCCAATAATGAAATTGCTAAAGTCTTAATTGGGAAGGAATCCCTAAATGAAATTTTACTGATAGTGACATGAACTGAAAATATGATATAACAAAGCTAACTACATGATGTAATACATGAAATATTTTAATTAGTTTGTTCATTTTAGACTTAAGATGTATTTGTTGTGAACAGACAGATGTAATCTTGGAATTATAGGATCCATGATGACCTTACAAGAACTGTAGATCTTTGTCGAAAGGCTGAAGCAGCAGGAGTTTCCTGGATTACAGTCCATGGAAGAACTGTTGAAGAAAGACATCAGCCAGTCCACTATGATGCTATTAAAATAATTAAGGAAAATATGTCTATACCTGTTATTGCTAATGGAGACATCAAAAGCTTAAAAGAAGCAGAAAATGTGTGGCAAATTACTGGGGCAGATGGTAAGAAATAGTATTTGAGAGTTTTTTTTATTTTTTAATGAGCCAAAAAAAGTGGGGGTAGGAAAGTAATGATAATGCAATTTTCATCATTATTCTTTAACCCTGAACCATATTTTCCCACTGTACTGATTTAAGCTGAGCAACTTACTAAAATGCCATTAACTCTTTTTTTAACCTTTTTAAATTGAAGTTTATCATTCATATATGAACATCCATAAACAATAATTGTATAGTGTAAAGTTGTGAACTTATAAAACAAACATACATATCATCATACGGGGCTCCCATATATTACCCCACCACCAACACCTTGCATTGTTGTGAAACAATTTTTACAAACAATGAAAGAGCATTGTCAGAACATTACTACTAACTATAGGTAATATCTTATATTTGGTGTATTTTTACTCTAACCCACCCAGTTATTGACATCCTGTATTAGCATTATTTACTTGTTTTAGTTCATGAGAGAATGTTTTCATATTTGTTGTCCATCTTCCACTGCAGGATTCATTGTGTTATACAGTCCCAAGCTTTGTACAATCCATTCAAAGTATACATTCAGTGGCTGCCATTAACTCTTAGAAAAAATGGATTATTTTAAATAGACAAATGAATTCAGTTACTTTTCTGCTATCATCATATTCAGTGACTATGTACGTTATAGATCGCCTATTATTAAAATAGAGCACCTAGAATAGAAATAAGAGTTAATGAACACAATAATTGCTCATAGAAATCTAGACTTTTATGCAGTCTTACTATCCCCTTATATTTTCTGCATACCAAGCCCTATGACAGCGATTCCTACATGGGAGAATGCAGATAAATTTGACTTTAAGCAAACCCAATTTATGACAATCTAGAATTATACTAGAGAAGTACTAAGGACTAATTGTTTAATGTTGAAGACTTTTTTAGTAAAAAAGAATTCACAGGAAAAATTCTTAAAAACTACATTTAAACTTTGTTAGTTTACAAAAAATACCAGAATTGCTTTATAATTTAATTAAACAGACTAATATAATACAGATATTGTGAAACTTTGTAGTAATACTGTATTTTTAATATCTTCAGTTTGTTACATTGACCTCATAGCCATGGATTCTTAATGAATGGATAAATGTGGTGTGCTTTAATTTGTAGGTGTGATGGTTGCAAGAGGACTTTTAGCAAACCCAGCGATGTTTGCTGGATATGAGGACACCCCGCTGAAATGCATCTGGGACTGGGTTGACATTGCTCTTGAACTTGGAACACCTTATATGTGTTTCCATCAACATTTAATGTACATGATGGAAAAGATAACTTCAAGGCAGGAAAAAAGAGTCTTTAATGCTTTGTCAAGCACATCAGCAGTTTTAGATTACCTTACAGACCATTATGGCATTTGACTGGGCTTTCTAAATTATTTTAATATACACTTTATTTCCTCCTACAATGAAAGCACACAAGATTACATCTTGTTTTTTTCTTTAAATCAGTGGCTCTCAAACTATATAGTATAAAATCAGTTCCCGGGGGAGCATTTTTAAAAAGCATTCCTTGACCCCACCCTCAGAGATTCTGATTCAGTAGATCTGGGAGATCTACAATTTTAAAGAAGAACCCAGTTGATTCAAACATCCTGGTCATACTGGGTCCAAACATCAACACTGCTCTGAATCCTATTACAGATTGGGGTTGGGGAAGAAGTGAGAAGTGCTGCATTTTTTTCCCTAAATGAATCATGTTTTTTACATTTTTAAATAAAACTTTTTATTTTGATACTAAGAAAGTATGATTCATATAGTATCTATAAATTAACTATAAGTGTGTTTTTAATTAAAATAAGGTGCAGAGAAGTAGCAGAACAAATGCCAGTATCATATAAAAGAAAAGGAACATGAGATTCTATATAGAATTGCATTCAGGCTTAGATTAAAAAGTCAAATTGGAAAATCAAACTGGTATTCCCTAATTGAATTTCACACCTCACAGTATTTGTTTTAAATGTAACTGAACTTAATTAGACATGATGATTTTTATCATTTAAAACTAAGATGCTATGAAGCTCTTTAAATGACATTAAATTTGGTACATTTCAAGCCTTCCAGAAGGTTTCAGAGCTTGATAAATGAACCCATATCTGAAATGCTAAAATTAACTGCAGTTCCTTGCATCTTATGTATAAAAATTCGGTCGCTAATCTGGAGATGAGTGTTGTCTTGAAATACTATTTTCTAGACATTAGTAAACAGGTTTTATTTTTAATTTAAAAACTTAATTTTCATACCCTGTTTTAATGATGTTATTTTTATGCCTCCCAGCAATTGAAAATTTTAGCTTTAAAGTTCCATGATTTAGGGATGTTACTAATAGATTTGTGTTATTGGTGAATGTGTGTCTTCAAGAATTAAGTATCTCATGTTGAAGTAAAACAGTTCCATAATTAAGATATTTGTCTGTATTAACAAAATGAAAAAATGTTGTTAGAATTATCTAAAACTTGGATAATTCAAGAGTTTTGGATATATTAAGTGAATAAATTTTAACATAAGCTCTGTACTGCCATATTTTTTTTAGGCACATTCACAGTGCTTTCACTTTTCAATTAATGAATTTTTAAAGATAACTGGCTTTTTCATTTGGTATGAATAGTGTATAAGCAAATAGGAAGCTATGGTTAAAACTTAGTCATTTTGGTGTTTATAAATTAACTATGAAATTAATTCTATTAGTGTGAGCACAGCAGCACCATTAGAGTAAGCTGCATATTGTTTTGAAGGAACGAGAATGGAACTTTTTTATTTAAAAAAAAAAATTCCTTATGGTTACTTTACGTTCAAAGTATTTTTTCTTTCTTTCTTATACATGTTATCAAATATACTTGATAAAATTAGAAAAAGCACCAATTTAAATGTTTTTATGTTCTCTATTTTAGTTCTCTTTATGTTCAACATTTAATGTTTCCAAAATAATTATACTCTCCTGAAGGATAGTACTTTGATTTGCATTCGATATGTTGTCAATATTGAAAAAAAATAATAAAGTTTATTCACACAATTTGAAAGCTTGCAAAATAGCAATTCAGAGAATAAACCCAAAGGCTACATTGCTTTCCTTTTCTCCCAGTCCCCGAACATCGCCCTAAAGTTCAATGGTCTTTTCCCAGGCTATGGACAAGAACTGAGAGAGTTACAAGAGTGTGTGTTGTGATACTACAGATTTTCCTACATTCTCTAAACAAACTGCTGTACAACCAGCAAACCTGACCCTTTTATTTATATATAGCTTAACTCCGGGCAATAAACGGTTCCCACCACAAAGAGAGCTACAAAAATAACAACTGGAAAGGAGTGCGTTTTCAACACTTTGGCTGGATTTGCACCATCCTATCTAAACCCTCGACCCCTGTGGCATTTCTTCTCCCAGGATTCCAAGAGGCTTTACCAGAAAACGTCTGTTAACCCACCGTTCCCACCTAAACCGCAGTTTATCAGTGTAAAGCCTGCGCTCCCAAAGAAGTTGCGCTTGAGGGCCCCAAGTATAGAGTTGAAAAGTTTGAGTCATCCTCTGATTCCACCACCAATTAAAAAGCAATTGTCAATAAACGTAGTCGCGCCGCAGCCGCCTACGACCACAGACGGGACAGGCTCTCCAGACCCGAATTGGAGGCAAAAGGCCAGCGGGGGTGGGGTGAGGTGGGTACCCCCTAGGGGGGCACCCCCTGCGCTTCTCTCACCACGGCGTCCCACCCAACCCCACCCACGCGCCGCGGCGTCTGACGTCCGCAAGCCAGGTCGGCCGCAGGCGGGGGAAGGCAGGGCGAGACCTGGGGCCGCGATCTCGCGATGTGACGGGGAGCACTAGGACGCGCAGAACCCGCCCCGTTGCCTCTAGCTGCGGAGAGATCGCGCGCGTTTTCTCCGCAGGATAACCGCGGAAAGCTGGCGGTGTCCTTGGCGCTCGGGTCTGGGGCCCACGGTGCGTTCGGGAAACCGAAGGGCCACGAACCGCGGGGCGTTAGGAGAGGGAGGCGTTAGGCTGCCGTCGCCGTGAAGCTAGTCGAAAGAAAGCCCTTGTCCCCGCCGGCCTTCTGGCAGGTGGGGCTCTGCTCGCGGGGGAGGTGGACACACGGCCTTCCGGGCCACCCTTTACCCTTTCTCTTCTCTCCCAGATTTAATGCCAGGCGCCTCTAGTTAGGGGAAGATCGGACGCGGTAAACCTCCAGGACTAAAACCTTGCGCCCCAGGTGTCTTTTTTAACCCAGTGTTTCTTTGAAAGGCAGCAAAGTAAAAAGTGTTTCTCTGTTTAGGTGTGAAGAGAAAATGACACTTCAGTGGGCGGCAGTTGCAACCTTTCTTTATGCTGAAATAGGACTCATTTTAATCTTCTGTCTACCTTTTATTCCTCCTCAGAGGTAGGAAACCTTCCAATCGTAACAAGAATAAATATTTGATTAGCCCCTTTAGACTGCTTGGTGTAATACAGAAAAAGTTTTCTTACGATTTAAAAAAAAAAGTTTTGACAGTAAATAAAGGTGCTCTTTAAAAAACTAGCAAATTAGGTAATTATAACAATATTAAAATCACTTATATAAAACTTTGTGTATACAAATGCGTTAACTTTTTTTCTTCCCTTCTAGATGTAAAAGGGCCTAGTTCCTTTAGTTCTGCTGATTACAGATAGAAAGAAGCTATTGTTAGTAGAGTGAGTGTAGCTCTGGTTGAGCGCCTGCTTCACATGCACTAGGTCCTGGGTTCAATCCCTAGTACCTTCTAAGGAAAAACAAAACTAGTTATGTTTATACTTTTTTTTTTCTTTTTATTTTAAAATAATTTCAAACTTGAAGAATAATGAAATGATTATACTTTCACACTTGTCATAAGGTTTTACCTTTGCTTTATTGCCCTGGAAGGGAGGAATAAACTAAACATAAATAGATAAATTTATACTACAGTATGATTGCAAAAACGTTTCATTGGAGATAGATGAGTAAAATTTAGAAACTTAAACCAATGAATAGTTTTTTAGTTTGGGCCTCACATAACCAAAAAGTATTTTCATTGATGTTTAATGATAATTTTATTACTTTTTATCCCACACAAAATTAATGAATGATAAAAAGTACTGAATGTATTAAAAATATCCGAAACATGTATTAACATTAGTTCCCTAGCAGACTACCTTTTAAGAGGGTCTTTAAGTACTAAATATTTTCATCCAAATATGGACTCATTTTACCCTTTATAGTAAGTAGTTCATTTATTAACATTTCAGCTTTTGATCCTAAAATTTTATAGTATGTGTGGTGAAATTTACAGGGAACAAAAATGTGGCAAGACATTTGTTTGTACATAGTCAAGGCATAAAAGAAAATAAATGAGATCATAGAGATAAATCACTAAAAGCATAGTGAGATCATGGGACTGGAAGAGACTTAAAATTTTACCTTTACTCAGGTTTCAGGTAGTCTTGCACAATTCTTAACTTGCTTTTAGCTACTTATATTTCTACTTTTATCATTGTCTTTCAGTTATACCATCATTTTTTTCACCCTTACCAAAGAAAGAAATTGAATCATAGTGTGGGAAAGGGCCTTAGAGATTATTTTATCCAACCCACTCATTTTAGATTACATTACTGAGATCCAGAGAGGAGAAGTAGCCTAACTAAGCTCACTCTGCTGGTGGTGGCAGATTCTAGAGAAGAATCTAGGACTTCTGCCTCTCATCCTGTTGATTTTGTTTCAAGCCCTCAATAACACCCTGTTTTGCTTTTTGTTGAAGTTCACAACAGTAAATTTTTTCTTTTTTTTTTTTTGAGGTACCGGGTCGGAAGATTGAACCCGGGACCTCAGGTGGGAAGCCGGTGCTCAACTATTGAGCCACATTGGCTCTCCACAGCAATAAAATCCTATATTCAAGAGAAGGAAAGCTGTAATATATAAACATCTGATTTATAAATAAGGCTTAAGGATTTGCAAAAAAATATATTTTTGATTGGTTGGTCTTTTCTTCTTCAAAGGACCCATAAGTTATATGTCAATCTTTTTTGTCCTACTGAATATAATATTTTACCTATTCTGGTCAAATAACTATTTGATAGATACAGTGTGGTTATTTATACACAATGTTTAAATATATCTTCATGTACAAATATACCTAAGAAAATACATATGCACACACATCCATATTTGGAATATGTCTTATTATGTGTGTCCACATCTTTTATATATTTTATATGTTTATCACTATTATCTTCAAAGAAAGAGGCTCAGTCTTCATTTAATTTGTCTCTCTATTTTCTCATATAACCCAATGGTTACACGGACATGCTCTGGATCAGACTGCCTGGGTTTATATCCCACTTCTGCATGGTTACTAACTTGGTGACCTTGGGCAAGTTATTTACTCTCTCTACGCCAGAAAATACTAATATCTACCTCATATGGTGATGTGAAGATTACACGAGCTAAAACATGTAAAAGTGCCTGGAACAGTAGTATAGAAAGGACTCAATATAGCTGCTATTAGCTCTTCACTAAATTGAGTTTTATTATAAACTTTTAGTTTGTTCCCTGTGGAACTTCTCTTTTGTGTTCACTTTTTTATTGGCCCTTGAAGAAACAATTGAATTTATACTTGGTGAATTTATACCAAGTGAATACTAAGTGAATTTATACCAAGGTGTTGCCATTTATTTTCTTTTGTTGAAAAATAAAAAGTTTTTGTAATGTAAAGTTGAATAGCTTCCTAAATAAAATGCTCAGAATTGAAATCATAGAGACTAAAGGAACTGTTTCAGCTGTATCATTCTCCCTCTCCCCACCAACTTCAAGGTCATTTAGAGAAGTTTTCAAAACTTATTAGCTAATAATTTGTCATCTTTAAATTGTTTTTAAAAGTTATAAGTTCTTGTAAGTGTATTTCAGTACTTATTACCTATATATGTCTTCTTTGGACTCAGTTAATGTGTTATTCATTTAAAATGCCTTTGTGCAAAATCTGTACTTTTCCAATTGTGTGATAGAATACCTGTAACTCTTTGCCGCTTATCCCATGCTTTCTTACTTTTTAGTCTACTTATAACTCTTCAAGCCATCTAGACTATATCCTGATCTCGTTTCTGCTACGTTCAAATCCTGATCTTGGTGGTAATTACATGGGAAAATACATATGACAAAATTCATCAAGCCATGTATTTAAGCTTTTTACACTTTATGTATACAATACCTCCATATATACATTTTTTTAATTCTCTGGCAATGAAAGTACAGAAGCTCTTTTACCTGGAGTAGATGTTAAACGTGTACCATGTAGAAGTGATAGTGTAGAGTTGGACTCCCTACCCCTGAAACGTTGCTGATTGTTAGACCAGTAGATCTTTGTTATTTCTGAGTTGTTAACACTCTGATTAGGCAATAGTTATAATGTGATAGCGTCTATCGATAATGTAACATTTTAATAGAAGAATTCATTTTTAAGGTTTTGATCATGTATATTTACTTTAAAATTATTTTCACTTTGATGATTTAAGCCATCAGACAGGAGATAATCAAACATTGGGTTATTAAATTTGAAAGCGTTGTTCTTTATTTCATAAGGCATTCATGTGTTTTGTCAGGGAATTGAAAATTTTTTAAATTAAATTTCTCTGATTCTTTTCACTCACTATACAATTACAAAGAGTTCAATCAGTATGTAGAAAGTATTACAAAGTTTTCATTTGCTTTTTTTTTACACCTAACTTAATTATATTACTTTTCAGATGGCAGAAGATTTTTTCGTTTCATGTCTGGGGTAAAATTGCATCTTTTTGGAACAAGGCTTTCCTTACTATTATAGTCTTATTGATTGTTCTGTTCCTAGGTAAGTACTAGATCCCTCCTGTGAATAAGCATAAATCTATGTTTAATGAAGTCATGGTTTTTAATTAAGTTATTATTAATGTACAGTTGGTGTTTTATAGTATATTGATAATATATATAAAATATATTAATACATTGATACACTGTTAATAGATATTACTCTTCTACTTGAACAAGCTAAATTTCAGCTCAGTACAGTGGTTTTTAATAACTTTTGGCACATATAGCCCTTTCTTAAGTTTTTAATGAAAGCTATACTCTTCTCAGGAAGAAAAAAAAGTGTATGTACACAGAATGATTACAGTAATCACAAAACTTTGAAACCCATCTATGGAACACAGGTTGAGGACTGTTTGTTTGATGGTTAAGTGCAAGAGCTTTAAAGGCAGGCAGATAATGTATTTACCCCTCTAAGCCTCAGTTTTTCCATCTCAAAATGTGCTATCAACACCTTCTTCACTGGGTGGTTTTAAGGTTTAAATGCAATAATGGATTAAAGTACAAAGCCCAGTCCTGAGAGTTACTGATTATTAGTTTTCATGGTTACCAGTTATATATTTCTCTGTTATGTCCTAAGCACACAGGGGCTTAGCTGTTATGGAAGCAAACAGAGGAATAGAATCGTTAGGCCCTTGGAGAGGAATCAGATATAGTGGGTAAATTTTAATTGGATCTTGGTTGAAAAACAGCAACAATACAGATATAAAAGACATTTGGGGCTAGGCTTGTGCCCCCTGAACTGGGCACGTCCAAGCACACCTCTGCTTTTGCCCCTCCACCCTCACTCTTTTTAAAAAAAAAAAAAGATTTATTTTATTTATCCCCCCCCCCCTGCCCTGCCATTATTTGTGCTCGCTGTTTACTTTCTATGTCTGTTCCTCATGTGCTCACCTTTTTTGGAGGTACCGGGAACTGAACCCAGGACCTCCCATATGGGAGGGAGGTGCCCAATGGCTTGAGCCACCTCCGCTCCCCACCCTCACTCTTTTTAGTTTCCTCTTCAGCTCATTGGCTCCCATCCCAGCTTTGCCCCCAAAAAAATTTTTAATTAACTAATTAAAAAAATAAAAAGATATTTGGGGGTTCTTGGGAAAATTTGAACCTGGACTGGTTATTAGGTAATATTAAGGAATGTTCTTAACTTTCTCTAGGTGTGATGAGGAATTGTCATTTAGTAGAGGTTACCAACCTACCTCCCAGAGGCCAGATGCCTATTTTAATAAATAAAGTTTTATTGGAGCACAGCCACACCCAGTTGTTTCCATATTGTCTATATCTGCTTTTACAACTACAGAGTTTAGTAGTTGTTGCAACAGAGACCATATGGCCCTCAAAGTCTAAAATAGATACAGTCTGGCCTTTTACAGAAAAAGTTTATCAACACCTATGTGGTAAATGTGGCAAATGTTAAAAGTTGGTGGATCTGACCATCTGGGATGGAGGGTGTATTAGTCAGTGAAAGGAGTGCTGATGCAAAATACCAGGAACCTGTTGGCTTTTATAAAGGGTATTTATTTGGGGTAGAAGCTTACAGTTACCAGGCCATAAAGTGTAAGTTACTTCCCTCACCTAAGTTTGTTGCCACATGTTGGAGCAAGATGGCTGGTGACGTCTGCAAGGGTTCAGGCTTCCTCTCCTTGAGGCTCTGTGGGCCCAGCTTCTTCCAATATCAGCTGTAGTCTGTGATAAGTCTCATCTCTCTCCTGGGGCTCATTTCTCTCTGGGCTCAGCTGCGCTGCTCTCTCCACAAGGCCAGATGTAGGCTATCAGGCAAACGGCTCGTCTCTCTTCCCTGGGCCTCTGCCGTGTCTAATGGAGACGTCTCTCCTTCCTCACGTATCTGCTTATCTGTGTGTTTACTTCCGGGGCTCCAGGATCAAAACTCCTCTGCTACCCACTCAACGTCCTACTAATGTGGCCCAATAAAAGCCTTAATCATTATTTAATCAAGTAAAAATAAAACCTCTGAATCTAATATAATCTAATATGCCCAGGGGTGCAGATGTGTCTCCAATGATTAGGCATTCGTCTGCCATATGGAGGGACCTGGGTTCAATCCCCAGGACCTCCAGGTAGAGTAAAAAAAATATAGAAGGCACATGTGCCGCTAGGTCTCGCACACGGGTGTGCCAGGCCCCACCAGGCCACACAGCAAGATGACACAGGGAGAGCCAAGACGAGACGCACCGAAAAACCAGGAACTGAGGTGGTGCAGGTGGCAGGACACCTCTCTCCCACATCTCTCCCAGGATCCTCTGTCCCCAGGATCGAATCCTGGTGAAGACTGGAGGAGAAGGAAGAGAAGAGAGGGCAGGAAACAGACACAGAGAATTGCTCAGCGAATGGACATAAAAGAGCAAATGGGGCAGGTGGTGGTGCTTAAAATGGATAAAATAAGTAAGTAAATAAATAAAATAAATCTTTAAATAAATAATATGCCCAGAGGAGCAGACCAGTTGACAAACATAATCTAATATCTATTCTTGAATTGATAAACAATATCAAACTGCTACAGAGGGTATGTCAGAGTTTTCAGAGTGGGTTTTGTATTATTTTTGCAACTTTTCTTTGAGTTTAAAATTATTTCACATTGAAAAGTGTGTTTTTAAAAAGTTTGCCAACATCTTTTATATATATATAAATGTCTTTATTCTTAGGAGATGCATGCTGAAATATTTAGGAGTGAAATGTCATGATAGTTTCAATTTACTTTCAAATGGGTCAGGGGGAAAAGGCAGATAAAAGAAAATATGACAAAAGGTTAACAATTGTTGAATCTAGATGGTAGGATTACAGGTATTATTGTACTTGTTTTTTATCATATTTGAAAATTTTCTTGATGAAAGTATCTTAGAAATTAGAAGTAGACCTGTAGCAAGTTGATACCGTTTATGAATTCCAAAAAGATATTGGATTATGTTTGTGAACTAGTCTATTCCTCTGGACATATTAGATTGTATTGAATTCAGAGGTTTCAAATTTACTTGATTGAGTTGTGATTAGGCCTTTGATTGGGCCACTTCAGTGGGATGTCAAGTGCCCACCCCCTTGGTAGGCAGGGACTCACAGAGAAAACTAAACGGCAGAGGAGTTAGTTGGAGTTCTTGGATGCTGGAGTCCCAGGAAGTAAACACACAAGAGAGGAACACAGAGGAAAAGAGAGGGCTTCACAGGCATGGCAGAGGCCCTGGGAAGAGAGATGAGACTATTCCCAGCCTACAGCTGATATTGGAAGAAACTGGGACCACGGAGCCTTAAGAGAAAAAGGAAGCCTGAACCCTTCCAGATGTCGGCAGCCATCTTGCTCCAACACGTGGCAATAGACTTTGGTAATGGAAGTAACTTAGG